>JAOTRQ010090167.1:0-10849 GCA_028565875.1 Hoplisoma paleatum
TACGTTGGCTGACCCTGCGCTCTGACCCCCAACATCCAGACAAGTTGGGATATGCGAAGAGAAACATTTCATTGTACGGTACATCAATATATGTGTAACGACAAATAAAAGCAATTTGTTTGTTTGTTTGAGTTCTTTACTGACCCTCACTTATCACTAATTCTCCCACTTTCTGAGTACCTAGAAACTGAAACTTGGATTCATCATTGGAAAAAGTATCTTTTTACTTTACAACATTAAATGGTTCGTTTGCCACCGCTAGCAAACGCACCGCTCTACCAGGGTCACGTTGGGGTCACGTTGGGGTCCCCCCACCCAAAAAAAATACTCCCATATATATAGAAGCTTCATAAACAAAAAAACTAGACATATTAGCACTCCTGCCCACACCACAGGAAATCAGAGTAACAAATAAATCTGTCACAGACCTAATATTCAGAAAAGAGATCGTTATTAGGTGTAATTAGCATCCGTTTAAGCTCAGATAAACCGCAGACATGGCAAAATCCTGTCATAACTGTCGCCCCATCATCAAACTTGAGGGTTATGATAAGGCATATATAAGACATCCCGAACGAGTCCCTGGAACTCGATTTGGGCTTCGCATATAGCAAGATTTAATGAAAACGTCTGCTCGTTAGTCAAGTGCTCACGCTCAGAGGAGACTTTACAGCCTCAAATCTATTATCCAGCATTAACGTTATGGCTAATGACAGCTGGTGGGGAAAAAGCTCGTAAAATAAAAGGTGCTGGGGATTCCCAACACACCATTGCTAACTACAGACCATCAAACATGTCTGAATGACACAACACAGTAGCGTTTCGCTAACGTTTTTACGCTAACGATTCACAAGCTGTTACCGAGCACAAATATTCACTATTGCAAACATGCTAATATGCTAGTATGTGGTCATTAGAACATGTTTAGACCACTTTCTTTCAGTGTAGCTTATTTTTAGTTGAGAATGCTAAATGTTGCCATTTTAAAATGTGCTGATATCAGAGTTAGCAGAAGCTATTTGCACATTCAGTCATTTAGTCTGCTAGCTTGCTAATGCAAGCAAATCTGACTGTCTTTTGTTGTTGTAGTTATTATATTACTTTTTAAAATCAGACAGGACATGAAAATAAAATGAGACTAAATAACACGTAGCGATTTTTATGGATGCTCGGTTAGCAAATTGCATAATGCTAAGATAACTTAGGAAAAGAAATCTTAAATTTCAACATCAGCTGTGATATTATGGTTCATTTAAGATGCTAATTTACATTTATATTTGAGCATGACAGTAACAAAATCTGTATTCTGTACACATCCATTGCTCGAGGGCCCAACAGCAGCAACCAAGCACTGGTGAGATTGGAACAAGCATCCCACAGATGACTGGTCCTGTTCTTAACCGCTAGGCTAGGTTACGACTACGAGAGACTAAAACTTTCTAAAGCATTCTGCAATGCACTGGCAGCCCGGCATTTACAGTCGACGCCAGGCTAATTAACAGCGGTTGCTAATTTAGTGTGTTAGCATATGACCATTCATACTGCTATTACGCTAATGATTTAAGTTTATTATGTTCTCAAACTTAAGTAATTTAAAATTACTTTTAATGGAATGACTTTCCCTTATACACTGTCCTATAGTCATAACATGAACCAATCAATACAACACCTAGCATACAGGATCTTAAGCTGATTATAGAGCCGTTTGGGCCGCAGTTTATCTCTTTTTGAAAGAAAAATAAAACCCCAAACTCCCACTGGGTGATGCGGAATAGGACTTTGACTTTATTAGCCCTGTGGTGGAAACAATGAAGACACTCGTCCCTGGAGAGCTATTCACACAGATCCATCGAGCAAATACGAGCTGCTTCTCACACATCACGCTTCAGCTATAGAGCGTATACTCTCTATTAGCATTACGCTAATGTTTCAGGCCGATAATGCTGCTCCGTACACCGGAGATAGAACCCAATTCGACTACAGTCAATCAAAAACCAGCTGCTCTAAAAACCATTATTACGACGGTCCGAACAGATTAGCGAGAAATCAGGTTGTGAAAACTTGGGCTCCGATTAGTGACTTCTTGTGTTAGCAAGACGTTAAGAGGTTGTTGTGGATTCCGAGCACACACCGATTTGAGAAATGTATTCCCACCCGTGCTAGCGGTGCATGAAGCCTTACTTAACTTATTTTAAACAGGCTAACATTATGCTAATGTTGTTTCATACGTCCATTAGCTCATGTTGCGCTTCCTGAAACGACTAGGCTAACTCGCATCGAGCCCACAGACTGGAATCATGTTTCGTTTACAAATATGTATGTTGTAAACAGACCAATGCTAGCTTACTTGTTTTTAAAGCGCACGAGAGAACATAGCACATGTTCAATTTGCTGTTGCGCTATCACAGTTAGCACGAGTTGTGTTTATTTTACATGTATTTCTACTGATTTGGTCTAATAGCTATCGAGCTAACACAGGCTAATCTGGGCTTAGCTGAGTGTTTCTTAATATATTTACCATGAATATCTGTTGATAAGTTGTAAGCTGTTTAGCAAACATTTGCGATAGCTTGCTCGCTAACATGGACTAAACTTGCTAGTTTAGCTCAGATTAGCTAGCTTGTATTTTCTAGCTCTAACAGTTTAGAAAATCTGGACCAGTTTGATTGTATTTTCTTAAACAGTTTTATAATAATTATTAATTAATTCAAAACTGTTTACCTATGTGGACATTTTTTAAATTAACCTCTAGAGACGCTGCGTCCTCATATGAGGACATTACATTTCTGGTTCTCTGCTCTATTCTACCTCATTTTTTTTGGCCTCATATGTACACACTGCCCGTACCACCTAGTGGTCATATGACAACATAACACGCACTTGATTGAACACAAGAGGGCGACTCTAGAAACTAGAAAGTTTCTACAGCCAGTTCAGACAAAAACATGAACCATGTAAAAATACTAATCACATTTTATTTTCAAAAGTGACTTATTTATGTACAATAACATGATCACTTTTGTTTATGTTTTCTAATGTTTACAGTTTCAATCAAACAATTTTGTTCTTTGTTAGCTAATTGTTTCTTTATTTTAGACCTACTGTCTCCATACGGGGACGTTGTTTTTTCTAAAAACGGCTTCATGTACAAAGACAAGATTTAATTTTTATGCTTGTTAGGTCCCACTAATCACAAATAGCTCGACGAAATAAAAAACACACATCAGGGAAAAGTTTGGCTACTTTAGAAGTTTCCATCAGGGAAATTTAAGACTTTTAAGTTACACTTTTATTATTACACATTATTATGAACATCAGCTAATAAGTAAACTCACACAGACACGGGAAGAACATGCAAACTCCCGAGGTCGACCTGGCAATCGAAACTCAAACCGAAAGTCAATAGAACCACAAATCTACCGCAAGTTATTTTATTCTTTATGGTTTATGGCTTGATATTGCATCCTTGCAAGTCTAGCCAGGTCTTTAACGATATGCCGAACAAATCTGTGCAAATGACTTCAGCTGAGCGACGCCTATTGAATACTCCCCGACCCAGCTTTAAATATATAAATATCATAATCAAAATAAATGATTATGAAATGAATGAAAATAATAAATAAATAATAAATAAATGAAAATAATCAAATGGATGCCCACCCCCTCCTCAGCAAGTGTAGGGGGACTGGCAGTATCAAGTGGGTACAACACCACATGGCTCAGGGGTGAGCGGGCGTGGGAGGGACAGGACAGGAGTCATAATGAACAGTCTGTTGAGCTTCATACCACATGGTTCTCCACGTGTGGGCGCCGACGGGCGTCACTGGCCATGAAGTGCGCGATAATGTTTTTGTTTTGTTGTTGTTGTTGTTGTTGTTGTTGTTTTCACTCGCCTGCATGTTTGTCAGAATCTCACAGTGAACTGTTAAAGTGGTGATTAATGAGTGGGTAGAAACAAATATATCGTCAAAATCGTTGTGTTACTGTAATATTACATTTATTATCCATATTTAATCTTATTTAGGGTCACCGTGGGACACACACACACACTGGCTGAATACACTAAACACCTGAACATGTCACCAGTCTGTTACAGGGTACACACACACACACACACACACACACACAGTTTCAGAATCCGGAGTACCCGGGAATCGAACCGGGACTTGAATCTTGCTAACCACTAAGCCATCATGTTAACCAATACACTTATTTGCATCTGGTATATTGCGCAGTTTTGCATGTTCTCACCGTGTCCGTGTAGGTTTACTCTGGGTACTCCAGTTTTCCTTAAGAACATGCGCTAGGTTAGAGACACACACAGTTCCTCAGAACGTTATGAGTGTTCGAGAAAGACCTGCAACCTACATCTGTAAAAACACCAGCCAAGCAACTGCGGTCGGTAACGGTCCAGAGAGCAACCAAGGCTCGGGTACGACTGGAGACGGGTAAAGTAAACAAAACCGGTAAATAATGTGAATGATCGGCCCGTACAGGATCTGTTACTACAAAGAAATTAGATTGATTTGATATCAAAAGCGGTGGAGGGTGAACATTGTGTTACTATCGGGGTAACATTAGGGGGGAGGGGTGTCGGGGTAACGATCGGTAACAGGCTCGGGTACGACTGGAAACGGTTAAAATCAATCAACCAATCACTAAATGAGGATCTATATGGGTTAACCATAGCCTAGTGGTTTGGATAGAAAATTCAGAGACTTGAGGGGCCCTTGAGTAAGGCCCTTAATCCTAAATTATTCAGACTGTGTGATTCTTCTCAGCGGGCACGATTAAGGTATCCCAAACACAGGTATCAGAATGTGTGGCATCACTGGAACCCAGGCGGTTTAATAGCCAAACCGCCAAGCACATCTTACCTCCTGAGAAAAAAAGATGCATCTCTCAGCTAGACAGCTGTTGATGGGCAAAAGATTTCACAACAACAACAACAACAACAACAACAACAACAACAACAACATGATATATGCAGCCACAAACCAAGCAGTGGATGCTGACTACCTTAATAGCATTTTATGTCATCATTTACCCCATCATGTTCGGTTTCGGATACCAAGATGCTTTAATACCCGAACGCTTGTTCCTTCAATAGAGCAAATCTAACAATCCCACATACACAACCATAAACCTACCCAACAAAACCAACCAACCACTGAACAACCGGTCAAAACACTCACTCACTAACTGACCAATTGAACGTCCCATTCACCAACCCATCCATCAACCCACCCACCCACAGATCCACCGACCCTACCGACCAACCCAAAAACCCAACCACACGCCAACCAAACAAACAACCCACACTAGTCACCAGCCAAAACTGACCAACACAAACTATTCACAGACCGACCAACACAAAAACCCAACAACACACCAACCAACCAAACAACCAACACTAGTCACCAGCCAACCAACACAAACTATTCACTGACCGACCGAAAAACCCAACCACACACCAACCAAACAAACAACCAACACTAGTCACCAGCCAAAATTGACCAATACAACTATTCACAGACCGACCAACACAAAAACGTGTTTTTTAAATATTTCATATTCATATTATCTGTGTTAGAAACTAATAATTGATTTGTTTTTTTGCTTCTCTTATGAATGCTGCTCTTGTACCGAACCATGAATACAATACAAGTACAGAAACACATCATTTTCCTCTCATTATTAAACCTCAATTGCTCCATTACAGCTTTAAACAAATGTTTTGCTAAAGGTAGAAAACAGATGAATGGATTATTTATTCAATAATGAAATAAAGTTGAGCAGGAAATGCATCACAGTTCTTATGTTCATTATGTCTGCAATCAAATCAAAGTCAATAAGTACATAAATAAACATTTTATTCACATTTTCCATCACTTAGCTTTTGATGTCTTGTATTTCACTTTAAAGGAAGTTTCAGGACATTAATTTAATCGACACATAAAAAGACACGTAAAAAAACAATCATGGATAATTTTGTATCTTCAAATTGCCTTATTTGGATGTTTTTACACTGTGAAAAGAAACCGGAGCTCCCGGGACAAAGAAGTGAGGAGAACATGCAAACGACGGCGTGTCATATCAGCATGACCTCTTGCATTGTATTGTGACGTCATTGTAGCGAGATCCACGTCATTGTAGTGCACGATCTATCGACTTAGGTTATGACGTCATTGTCTTTAGCAGGTAGTTACGTGGTTACGATACTGTACACCTTTAACTCGTGCAGCGCGCGAAGGGCGGAGTCGGGATCGAGGAGACTGTGCGCATGCGTGCTCGCGTGACTCGCTGCGTACGCGTGAGCGCGCGTGTGTGTGGAAATCTCGGGATCGCCCGTCAGTCAGTGGCACCGGAGCCGCACGCGCGTCCTTTGCATCGCCGCTTTCTCGCTTTTATTCCGGCGACCTAAAGCACCGACAACATCCGGGAACCTAATGCGGATTATTTAGGGGTTTTTTGGGGGGAGGGGGGAATATTTGTGCCGGAATCTGAGGTTAGTGGCTTTTATTTCTCTGTCTGTGTGAGCGGGGGTGGACAGGCTCGCGCTGTAAGTTTCAGCTCGCGCCCATCTTCCATCACCTGAGTCGGTAAAGTTGCCGCATGTTTTTAAATATATATAAAAACATGTATATCTAAGTTTTGCGCTTTAAAACGACAAAGCCGGGTGGCACGTGCGCTGCAGGTGCGCCTGGCACGCGCGGTCGATCAAATGTTACGGAAAGCTGCGTGCGCGCGCGGACAGGTGCGCTTGGTTTAAATTGCGCACAGGTGATGCAGGTCGTCGCTCATGGGTTCGAATCCTATAACTGTAGAAAGAGAGACTCGAAATAGAAAAATAGAAGTAAACAGGGAATATTTATACAAACTACATTAATTACAAATTAAATTATATATATATATATATATATATATAATTTAATTTGTAATTAATGTAGTTTGTATAAATATTCCCTGTTTACTTCTATTTTTCTATTTCGAGTCTCTCTTTCTACAGTTATAGGATTCGAACCCATGAGCGACGACCTGCATCACCTGTGCGCAATTTAAACCAAGCGCACCTGTCCGCGCGCGCACGCAGCTTTCCGTAACATTTGATCGACCGCGCGTGCCAGGCGCACCTGCAGCGCACGTGCCACCCGGCTTTGTCGTTTTAAAGCGCAAAACTTAGATATACATGTTTTTATATATATTTAAAAACATGCGGCAACTTTACCGACTCAGGTGATGGAAGATGGGCGCGAGCTGAAACTTACAGCGCGAGCCTGTCCACCCCCGCTCACACAGACAGAGAAATAAAAGCCACTAACCTCAGATTCCGGCACAAATATTCCCCCCTCCCCCCAAAAAACCCCTAAATAATCCGCATTAGGTTCCCGGATGTTGTCGGTGCTTTAGGTCGCCGGAATAAAAGCGAGAAAGCGGCGATGCAAAGGACGCGCGTGCGGCTCCGGTGCCACTGACTGACGGGCGATCCCGAGATTTCCACACACACGCGCGCTCACGCGTACGCAGCGAGTCACGCGAGCACGCATGCGCACAGTCTCCTCGATCCCGACTCCGCCCTTCGCGCGCTGCACGAGTTAAAGGTGTACAGTATCGTAACCACGTAACTACCTGCTAAAGACAATGACGTCATAACCTAAGTCGATAGATCGTGCACTACAATGACGTGGATCTCGCTACAATGACGTCACAATACAATGCAAGAGGTCATGCTGATATGACACGCCGTCGTTTGCATGTTCTCCTCACTTCTTTGTCCCGGGAGCTCCGGTTTCTTTTCACAGTGTAAAAACATCCAAATAAGGCAATTTGAAGATACAAAATTATCCATGATTGTTTTTTTACGTGTCTTTTTATGTGTCGATTAAATTAATGTCCTGAAACTTCCTTTAAAGTGAAATACAAGACATCAAAAGCTAAGTGATGGAAAATGTGAATAAAATGTTTATTTATGTACTTATTGACTTTGATTTGATTGCAGACATAATGAACATAAGAACTGTGATGCATTTCCTGCTCAACTTTATTTCATTATTGAATAAATAATCCATTCATCTGTTTTCTACCTTTAGCAAAACATTTGTTTAAAGCTGTAATGGAGCAATTGAGGTTTAATAATGAGAGGAAAATGATGTGTTTCTGTACTTGTATTGTATTCATGGTTCGGTACAAGAGCAGCATTCATAAGAGAAGCAAAAAAACAAATCAATTATTAGTTTCTAACACAGATAATATGAATATGAAATATTTAAAAAACACGTTTTTGTGTTGGTCGGTCTGTGAATAGTTGTATTGGTCAATTTTGGCTGGTGACTAGTGTTGGTTGTTTGTTTGGTTGGTGTGTGGTTGGGTTTTTCGGTCGGTCAGTGAATAGTTTGTGTTGGTTGGCTGGTGACTAGTGTTGGTTGTTTGGTTGGTTGGTGTGTTGTTGGGTTTTTGTGTTGGTCGGTCTGTGAATAGTTTGTGTTGGTCAGTTTTGGCTGGTGACTAGTGTGGGTTGTTTGTTTGGTTGGCGTGTGGTTGGGTTTTTGGGTTGGTCGGTAGGGTCGGTGGATCTGTGGGTGGGTGGGTTGATGGATGGGTTGGTGAATGGGACGTTCAATTGGTCAGTTAGTGAGTGAGTGTTTTGACCGGTTGTTCAGTGGTTGGTTGGTTTTGTTGGGTAGGTTTATGGTTGTGTATGTGGGATTGTTAGATTTGCTCTATTGAAGGAACAAGCGTTCGGGTATTAAAGCATCTTGGTATCCGAAACCGAACATGATGGGGTAAATGATGACATAAAATGCTATTAAGGTAGTCAGCATCCACTGCTTGGTTTGTGGCTGCATATATCATGTTGTTGTTGTTGTTGTTGTTGTTGTTGTTGTTGTTGTTGTGAAATCTTTTGCCCATCAACAGCTGTCTAGCTGAGAGATGCATCTTTTTTTCTCAGGAGGTAAGATGTGCTTGGCGGTTTGGCTATTAAACCGCCTGGGTTCCAGTGATGCCACACATTCTGATACCTGTGTTTGGGATACCTTAATCGTGCCCGCTGAGAAGAATCACACAGTCTGAATAATTTAGGATTAAGGGCCTTACTCAAGGGCCCCTCAAGTCTCTGAATTTTCTATCCAAACCACTAGGCTATGGTTAACCCATATAGATCCTCATTTAGTGATTGGTTGATTGATTTTAACCGTTTCCAGTCGTACCCGAGCCTGTTACCGATCGTTACCCCGACACCCCTCCCCCCTAATGTTACCCCGATAGTAACACAATGTTCACCCTCCACCGCTTTTGATATCAAATCAATCTAATTTCTTTGTAGTAACAGATCCTGTACGGGCCGATCATTCACATTATTTACCGGTTTTGTTTACTTTACCCGTCTCCAGTCGTACCCGAGCCTTGGTTGCTCTCTGGACCGTTACCGACCGCAGTTGCTTGGCTGGTGTTTTTACAGATGTAGGTTGCAGGTCTTTCTCGAACACTCATAACGTTCTGAGGAACTGTGTGTGTCTCTAACCTAGCGCATGTTCTTAAGGAAAACTGGAGTACCCAGAGTAAACCTACACGGACACGGTGAGAACATGCAAAACTGCGCAATATACCAGATGCAAATAAGTGTATTGGTTAACATGATGGCTTAGTGGTTAGCAAGATTCAAGTCCCGGTTCGATTCCCGGGTACTCCGGATTCTGAAACTGTGTGTGTGTGTGTGTGTGTGTGTGTGTACCCTGTAACAGACTGGTGACATGTTCAGGTGTTTAGTGTATTCAGCCAGTGTGTGTGTGTGTCCCACGGTGACCCTAAATAAGATTAAATATGGATAATAAATGTAATATTACAGTAACACAACGATTTTGACGATATATTTGTTTCTACCCACTCATTAATCACCACTTTAACAGTTCACTGTGAGATTCTGACAAACATGCAGGCGAGTGAAAACAACAACAACAACAACAACAACAACAAAACAAAAACATTATCGCGCACTTCATGGCCAGTGACGCCCGTCGGCGCCCACACGTGGAGAACCATGTGGTATGAAGCTCAACAGACTGTTCATTATGACTCCTGTCCTGTCCCTCCCACGCCCGCTCACCCCTGAGCCATGTGGTGTTGTACCCACTTGATACTGCCAGTCCCCCTACACTTGCTGAGGAGGGGGTGGGCATCCATTTGATTATTTTCATTTATTTATTATTTATTTATTATTTTCATTCATTTCATAATCATTTATTTTGATTATGATATTTATATATTTAAAGCTGGGTCGGGGAGTATTCAATAGGCGTCGCTCAGCTGAAGTCATTTGCACAGATTTGTTCGGCATATCGTTAAAGACCTGGCTAGACTTGCAAGGATGCAATATCAAGCCATAAACCATAAAGAATAAAATAACTTGCGGTAGATTTGTGGTTCTATTGACTTTCGGTTTGAGTTTCGATTGCCAGGTCGACCTCGGGAGTTTGCATGTTCTTCCCGTGTCTGTGTGAGTTTACTTATTAGCTGATGTTCATAATAATGTGTAATAATAAAAGTGTAACTTAAAAGTCTTAAATTTCCCTGATGGAAACTTCTAAAGTAGCCAAACTTTTCCCTGATGTGTGTTTTTTATTTCGTCGAGCTATTTGTGATTAGTGGGACCTAACAAGCATAAAAATTAAATCTTGTCTTTGTACATGAAGCCGTTTTTAGAAAAAACAACGTCCCCGTATGGAGACAGTAGGTCTAAAATAAAGAAACAATTAGCTAACAAAGAACAAAATTGTTTGATTGAAACTGTAAACATTAGAAAACATAAACAAAAGTGATCATGTTATTGTACATAAATAAGTCACTTTTG
>JAOTRQ010090177.1:0-10849 GCA_028565875.1 Hoplisoma paleatum
GCAAACTTCCGCACAGAAAGTCCCCAGCCCGACCTGGGGATCGAACCCGGGACTTCTCGCTGTGAGGCGACAGTGCTAACCACTCAGCCACCGTGCCGCCATACACAGTATAATACACAATGTGTATTATGTGGAACACACTGGTGTCTATTTGCATATATGCATTATATAATTCTATATTATTTTACATTGCAGCATGTAAACGAAAAAAAAATATATATATATAATGAGAATGTAATATAGATGTATTATAGAAATTGCTGGTCAATAGTTAATAAGCTACAGCCAAACAACATAGGGAGTGTTTTTTTTACTAGTCTCTGAAGCGGCTAAAATACCATGAAAGTTCTAAGCAGAACTGTAAAAAAAAATTATGGGAAAAACATTCCATTGTAGAACATTTAAAGTAATGTACTTTTTTCACAGTTTTCCTGTAACAGTTCACAGTTCTACCCTTTAGTAATCTAGTTGACAGTCCCATTGTAGATTTTCAGAGTAGTAGGCAACCATATTGTTTTACAGTTCTACAATAAATAGATTAGTGATTATTTATATTACTCAAGCATAGACCTTTAATTTGATTATAATACATCACACATGTTCCCTCTGTTCAAAGTTCGTTAAGATAGGTTCGAGCATCCAACTCCTGACCTCACCTCAACGGAATAACTTTGGGATGAAATTCAAAACCTGGCCTGATATGTTTTGGCGTATGATCTTTTTTTTTTTTTTTGACACTCATCTAAATCTTGTGGAAAGCCTTGCCACAACAGTGAAGGATGTTATAACCACAAATAAGAAATGGCTCAGAAATGTTGTGGCAAAAAAGCTCATGGAAAAGGTGTCCACATACCTTTGGTTATGTAGCAAGTACCATCAGAACACAATCATGATAATTATTATTACACACACATTATTTCTTTTTTCAGCTGTGTTGTTAGGGTTCACTACAGTGGAATGTGATCCACAATATTTATTTGCCATAGTTTTCCCCAGGATATCCTTCCTGGCACAAACCACTGTATTTAGTCACGAGCCTGCACTACAATGCAAACTACATTTATTAATTGTTTATTCATGTATACAACACTTATGACAAGAAATTACAGAAGTCATATCAAATACAGTATTGGACAATTACATATCTTAAATTTGCCTTATCAGCATCCTTTTACTAGCAACAAAGTGCCCAGAGTAAACCCACACATACACAGGGAGAACGTGCAAACTCTGCTGCAGTTTATGCACCCTAAATACCAGATACCAATAGAATTACCAGATACCATTACCCTTGTAAATTAAACTTTGTTAGACTGGGACATAAGCAGGGCTTCCAAAGAAACTCTATGCAATAACAATATTATTTAATTATGGTACAACAGTAAGAAGGCACAGTAGTCCATTTCATAAAGAAATAAGGTTCTGGGTTTGAGTCCCATGTGTAGCAGCCCAGGTCCTGTTACTTAGGAGTTTCCTTCTACAGTCCCATGCAACCAAACTAAATGCTGAAATTTACACCAGAATAGCATTTTCTTTTCAACAGTTTTTGACACTTGAGCCTGAAAAGCCAGTGCTTACATTAAACAGATGTCTCTATCCAAAGCAACTTACTCAATGGCCCAGTAGTGACAACTTGGTGGTAGTGGGGCCACTTACTGACCACATTATTTCAAGCACAATATATAAATCAAAATGAGGATGGATTACACGTTGCACTTGCTATATAGTCTATCTTACTGTGTATCATTATTCATATTATCCACCCGTTACCCAGTTACGTTATTAGGATCTCAACATCATGTTATCTTTGATTACATTCTTGGCAAAGATAAATTAATTATTAATAAATACTTTGTTTCATCAGTGCACAAGTTTTGTATCTCCTGTTCAAATCATTTTCATGTATTTGAACTGTAGAAGAAAAGTAAACCAAGAAAGACACAAAGAAAACATGCAAAAACCACACAGAAAGGACACAAACTGCCCCACCTGACGATCAAACCCAGAACCTTGTTGCTATGAATCGTCCATGTTAGCGATTTGGTTTCCAAAGGCAAAATGAACCAGGATTTGATCCGACACTAATGATAAAAAGACGTGGTGGTTTTCTGTGCTCGCGTTTCCGCATCGTTGAATTTAAGCACTTGACAGAAGAGGTTGTAACTGAAATAGCCAAATCAATAAAAGAAAATTCGATAGAAAAGAAAAACTGTTTGTGTCAAAACATGTTTGCTGTACCTGTGGAATAATTAGGTAATGTAGAAGCCCCATTCTTCACCCAGTATGGATCATTCGGGAAAAAATGCTGTTTCAGTTTAGCTCATGTAAATCGTGCATGTATGTATTTAAGCACAAACTCAATTTCTAAAACCTGTGAGGCAGGTAAGAGGATCTTTGGGTATAAAATAAGTTAAATATTGGAAGATACATTGGATCTCTGACAGCTTTGTATGAGAAAACATCACAGACAGAGTGATAAATAGCATAATACCTGATAAATATTGGTCAGATAAGCCCACAAGACAAGTTCTTTTGATTGGTCACTCCAAAGTAGAGAATCATGAGATGATACAACTATTAAAATGACATCTGACCATCTTCAGTGAGATAATGTAAGAATAGTCTTACTTACAACATATGGTGCTGTGTGAGAATCACACGACCACAACCATGGTCTGTTGAGCAGCTAGTAAAAAGTCAAAGCTGCAATAATTATTCCTCTGGTCACAAGGAATTGTGATGTAAGTCAGGAATAATCTGGAAACACATCTCTAATGCATCAAATTCTAAAGATGCTTATTTGCACAATATACCATGGAAGTGAAAATATCTTTTCTATCTACATTCATAACTTAAGAATTCGAGTACTTCGACATTATTCAAATTGTATTTTATGAAAAAGGGGTTTGTATGTGTGTCAGTGATCACCCTCCCATTTTCCCAATAACCTCTTATTACCTATAACCTCGCAGACATTCCGTGTGCGTTTTCATGTGAGCACACAGTGCATCTAGAAAAACATTAAACTGATTTGAAAAGATAACCATGCTGAATTATTCATGAACATCTTGCACACCAGAAAAATCTAAATTGATCAGAAACGCTACACCAGAGGGAAAAGCACTGCAAATACAAAAGTAAAAGCAACCAAGCAGTACCTGTATGCTTTAGTCAAAATGATTTATTAGATTTAGTAAAATAATTAAAATAATGCAGGCAAATGTGCAAATCAAATTTCTTATCAACAGGAACAAGTTACAAGAATCAAAAAGAAATGTGCAGAAAGAAAAATAATATTTAAAGTTTTGATTTGATCACATGTAAGTGTAAGAAAAGTGAGTCATAGATGTTAACACAAAGACGTGCAAAATTATCTTCCATAAAAAGCATGTCATTACAAATCTTAATATTAACAATGGGTTTAATAAAACTTCATTTCAAGATTTGAAAACATTCCTACTAAACAATCAACATCAGTGAAACAATTTCATTTGAAATGTTTAAGGACACTTTAGGGCAATTTTTTATGCGGCCTAAATAGAAATGCAAATATTCTTGCCTGAACTCAACCCTTGAATTGTGGGAAGAGTTGTGTGCAAACGCTTGCATTCCCTTTACTGATTAAAAAAATATAATGAAATTGTCAATATTTAAATTAAAACAGCCTGTTCAAATCAGTTGTTTCTATTCTGTTAAAAAAACATTGGCCCTCCTTTTTTTGAACTGTTGTGTAGAAAAAACAACTTGCCATTATACATTGTGAAACTACATTATATCATGTTTTTTATACTTTTATGATTCATAAACATCATTTCAAATGAATAAGAAGTGCCCAAGTCATCCAGCAGTATTTTAATTCCCAGGCTGGGTGTCACCGAAGCCACTAGGATGTCCAACCCGATGCAGTGCCAAACCAAAAACCAATGTAAAAAATGATACCAAATCAACAATGCAAATCGCGCATCCAATTGTGGCGCTCTCTATCAGAAGCAGCCAAAAGTAATGAATTTCATTTAAATGAATAAATATTAAATTAATGAAATTGCAGATTACAGCAAAAGGACGCTGGGAATAGCAAAAACAAAAGATCTTATTTGCAGCTATAAATATAAGAATTGCCCAGCAGTGGCACGCACACACACATACAACACACACGCCACTTAATTGTCTTTCACGAAATGATTCACAGTAAGAAGGGGCAAAAAGTGACCGCACTGGATCAATATCATGTTCAAAAACATGCCAGCAGAGATTTAGTCACGCTGATTAGAGTGCTGCGTGCAACCTGTTCACACAGATGTGTGACATGAAATGTTACAATATCCCAAAAATAAAAAAAGACTAAGTTCTTATACGCTTTTATCTAAAGAGCATCTAAGGGGTAAGAGTGTTGTTCACAGGTTCCAAAATAATAGCATCGAGAATATTAGGCAATATTCAATACTAATGGTGGCCAACCGGGTAATCAAGATGGTTCCCCGCTAGCAAAGGTTAAACGTACACTGACCAGGCATAACATCCTAACAACTAAAAAAAAATCAAGTGACTTAGTGGGTGTGATATATTAAACATAGGTTTTAAACCCACAAAGTATGACAAGGATCAAAGTGTGATTGTAAGGGGATGTTCCAGTTTATAATGGTCAGTAACTCCAAACATTGGTCAAAGTAAAAATAATTGGCCGCCGGAAGCCGGTGACTGGGTCATCATCGGTCAAGGTTCAATGACGCATGTTGGGAGTGAAGACTAGTCCCTGTGGTTCAATAGAACAGACGAGATATTTTAGCTTCAACTGTTAAAGTTAATACCGGTTTTTATAAAAAAAAAGGTCAGAGTACATAGTGCACAAAATGCTGTGTATGGAGCAATAAAATGAGACAAACAGTACTGGGGTGAAGGTTATAATGTTTTGCCCGATCAGTGTATATAACCTGGCATAATCTTACATGTCAGTTTAAACATTGCCTAAATTCACGATTACTTATGTAAATCAGATTTCTAAAAATGTCAACTCTAGTCATACACTTATCTAGATATAGAGCTGATATAAATCAGTAGTTAATCAGGAGCAGAAATGTAGTAACACGTGAGCCACTAAAAATAAAAACATTTTAAATATAAGTGCTTAGAAAGAGGATTTTTTAAATCCTGTGGCATTGAAAAATTCTAAGTAAATATGTGCAGTTTAAGCTCTTGAGAGATGCAAAGTGTCTAAAGTCTGATTCAGTAATAAAATGATTGCTTGTTTTGAACTAGTGAAATTGTCTGGTAATGATGAAGCATACCCAACGCGGTTATTGCCACACAAATGAAGAGAAGATTCTTGGTGCAAGCCTTTATAACCTATGATTGCTGTCTCTGGATAAAAAGTGTGAAAATTACATGAATTCATTTTTCAGCCAACATTCAACAGCTAAACTAGCAGGTTGCACTTTTAGTCTATGAGACTTTCAGATGATCATGGATAAATGTTAAGGGTTGATTTATTTTCAAACTATTTGAGTAACTATAATACTAAATCACTAAAATGTGCCCCATACCAAATATATATAATTGGATGCTCAGAAATTAAGTCATGCTTTGTGAGCTGGCTGGGTGGGTATACAAGATGAAGAAAGAGCGCACGCACGCACACACGCACAATTTGGTAAAAGAAAAACATTCCTGCAGATTATGCATATCCATACGTCCTAAACTGCATGGAATCTTTCACTTGGCTAAAGTAAAACAGCCCAGCTATGTGTTTTCTCTAAGGATCCTTCCCGACGCACCACCCAGCTGATGCGAAATGCACAGCAGTCAGCATGGCTGCAGATACCAGTATCTTACTGAGTCCCTCCCAGACCGCCCAGCTGCTGTACGTGTCATAATATTGTGATTCAACAGTGTTTGATGATCGTTATCATTTTTGTTGATTCTATATTAAACCCTGGCACCATTTGTATGACTTATATTAATCTTGAATAGAATTTTTATACTGCCCACCCCTATATAATAGTTTAGAAACTCCTATAAATGGTTGGTAGTTCAGCAGTACATTAGAACAAGGCACAAACTGGATAAACTACAGCATTGAGTGGTAGTCCCTAAAATCTTTATCATCTTCAGTATGCACTACAATCTATGATTGGGCCATTCTCCTATAGTTCTAACATAAACGCGTACACACACACACGAAATTGCCAGAGAACGTGTATGACCAGAGGTGTACTAACATGGGACAGATTTCATAATGAGTTGCTGCTAAATAACCTGGCACCTGCCTCACACACACACACATACAAGTAGAAACATGCATGCACACACCAACCCACGGTTATAGACGTCCCCAAAGACCTACACTAATCATTCTTATTTGAAATTCCTCATTAGCCCATATGGGCATAGACACACACAGAATAAAACAGCTGGCATTAAAATCATCCGTGTTGCTTAGAACAAGCTCACTCTATAATACTTGTTCCACGTTTGCCAGTAGTCACATCTTTCTCCTTTCTCTCCTCCATTCCCTCCCGCTCCTCCTCCATCTCAGAGGGGCACATCATGCTGCTGTCTTCTCCCAGGATGCCGCACAGCTCAGCCAGGCGTTGCTGCATCTTGGGAATCCCAGAGAGCTGCGTCTCTAACCGGAGCTTTTCGTCTTGCAATGAGACACGGGTGGATGCATCCAGCTTCTCGAATCGCCAGCCGCCCTCGCCGTCAAACTGCAGCAGGTGGGTGTGGTACTTCCTGTGAGCAGCGAGAGTAGAAAAGCATATGGTGTACTTAGCTGGGCTCATGATTAAGAATAATTAATGAGACCATGTTCGTGTTATAACCGGGGGGGCCTAATACAATAATGCACCTGATCTCTCATGACTACGCACTTTGCACCTCATTCAAACAGGTCAGTGTGAGAGACAGGACATGTGGCCACTGTTTCTTTAATTTGTGGTTGGCTACCACAGCTTTGTTTGACCACAATCTGCCTAAAACTTAGCCATCTGTGGCATGATTGCATTTTCTTTTTTAGAACCTACATTGAAAAATGAATGTAAAACCAAAAACAAACAAACAAAAAAACCCAAAACTAATTGGGGCAAGAGTAAAGATTTGTTCGTACATGGAAGAAGCTGATGATGAAGATTCATATATAGCGATGTAGCATTGCGGCAAGAATCGATAGGAATTGCTGCTCTTGGTTGATTCATTTAAAACCAGTTATTCTTTCAAAATAAATTGATATTCATTTTAAACAGTAGAAGGACTTGGATTATTTTTCTTTCACATAAAACATGAATCTTGTATTTGTTTTGTACAATTCAGTTAACTAACTCTTTGGTAAGTTAATTGAATTCAATTTGCAATGAATTTCCAGTGGTTGAAAGAGATTGTGGGGAAAAAACGTATAGTGAACCCATTATTATAAGTCGTATTACATTGTTGTAATAATTCATCATTACATCTCTGATCATATCAAATGCTACATGTAAGACATTGTAATTTTATCCTACAATCTGGCATTTATATAAAGTTGAGGACATGTGATTGAATATTTTTCATTAACCATCTCACAAATTTGTAGACATATAGCATCCACATACTTGACAGCAGTTTTGGATCGACCTACTTGTGTGAATTGTGAGTCAAAATATCAGTCCACCTTTACTGATGACTAAATGTTCTCAGATGTTTGAGAATTAATGGAATTATCAGCTTTTATTCAGACTACATTTTGCCACATCAGACTACTGATTTTATTCCTTTGTCCTGCAATAGTGAAAATCAGTACAGAGACAAAAGCCAACATACGTAGATCACAATGACAAACAGTAAATCTAAAACCACAAAGATCTACAATCGATTTCTGAGCTGTTCCTTAAAGCAAAAGCATTTAACAACAGAGAGCAAGCATCTGCTTTCTCAAATGGTGCTGACACATTTTAATGAGGGCGCATTCATCTTCTTTTTTAATTCTAGAATTATTTCTGCGATCACTTTTCTTCGCGGATCAAAACAATCTGCTAATAACCTATTCCCGGGTACAACCTGTTCTCACTCAACACAACTCATCTCTACCAGCTGTGTTGAAACCATGCTGGGTGACAGGATGACTGTATTACCCACCACAGAGAAGGCCGGTGTGTGATTGATAGCAGTGCAATCCCAGCATCCTTTGCGGCTTCAAAGATTTTTCCCTCCACGTCGATGCTCACGGCACTGGTGCATTCGTCCAGCAGAGCGTATTTGGGCCTAAAGAAAACCAGATCGTGATCAGTTACAGGCAAAATAATAGAATTGTTTAATTACACGATTTTCTTAGCCTATTTTGATGTTTAAACATATATTTAAAATCATGAACACATTCAGGACTTTGCGGATGATGTGCAGGTTTTTTTTGTGAGCGTCAGTCATCTTTTTACTATTCCAGAGATTTAGGGTTTGAATTTCAGTAGTGTAGGAATAATTGGTAAATCTATATTATCAGAATTTAACTGATGCATTTATTGTCAGCAACTTACAAGAACAACAGAACACCATTGTGAGCTATTCAGTGGCAATTCGGTGTTAGTCAGACCCAGCAACTTAACCACTAAGCCATCACTGCCCTTTAAAACTGAAACTGGCTAACAACTCAAGCAACTGTGCCTTTGGAAGCCACAGATCTGCTACCCTATGTACAGGAGTAACCGCAGAAGAAAATATGTACTAAACCAGCTTTCATAACACTACAACCAGTGGCTAAGTTTAAATTATTAATCTTTTTTTGTTTGTTTTATACCATCACAAGACTCCAAACCACAAAGACAGCAACAGATAACACTGGTCACCTGGTCAAGAAAATAAAGATTTTTAATTCTAGGTTTACTTTACAGTGTGAGATGGAACATCAAGAAGAAAATCTTGAAAATCAATGTATATAAAATACATTTGCATTTCATTGATTAAAATTAGTACTGGCCTCTCAAGCCAAACAAGACATTGTGCAGGCCAGCCAAACAGGGTTTTGTTACCAGGTACTGACGTCAAACGTTTCCTGTTGTGACCAGGAGGAATTTTGGTCCAAATTTGGGCCACTAGTTTGTTGCCATGGCTCTAGACTTGGGGTTATTGTTGTGCTGGAAGACCTAGTTTCAGAATTTTACATTAGACGAACTTCTATGTCCATCTTCCCGTCGATGTGATGACACTGTCCTGTGTCATAATCAGAGAATCTCTCTCAAGGCATTATGTTTCCAGCTTCCAGCTTGATGGTGGAAATGGTGTTCTTGGAGTCATAGTCACAGGGGCACAGGGCCTCCCTCAAACTTGACCAGTGAACACTTAATTGATTCAGACGAGTATGCACATGTGCTTTTTTTCTGTTATCCCAAGCAGCCTTAAGATCATTTCACAGCTACAATCTTTTTCTGAGTGTTCGACAGCTTTTTGGTCTTGCACCTTGGTGGAGAGGTTGGAGTCCCGATCTCTGTGTCAGGTGTCTTTAATGAAAGCAACAAGTTAAAATCATCTAACCAGTCTGTGGGAGCCGGAACGCTTAAACTTTTGTTGTTATTGATATTCTATTCTTCATTAGTAAAATAATCCCACCATTAAAAGTAAAAACTTTCATTTTGCTGGACAAACTTACAAAATCATCAAGTATTTTTTCCTCCATTTTACGTGCACTAGTATCATGCTGCATGGCAAGTAAAAAACAAAAAGACTGTCCATGAGCCAGTTTAACAATCAGTTTTGCTGTTTGTATATTTTTGACGAGGCATGTGTTTGTTCGTTCTTTTAAATTCGTTTTTAATTGTCAAAAGAAAAACAATCCGCCAACGACACGAGCAATATTTTCAAGACTCTATTGAAAAACGTGTCCCTTTAACTGCATGACTGTAATTTTCCAATCTTCTGAATGTCAAGCTAGACATTCTTTTCTGAGCTCTGCATTCATGAGCACATCAGAGAGACTCTGATTAAAGATGGTGATTTGCACAATTCTTAGTGCCTATGTTGGTAAGCCTTGCATTAAAGTTGAGCTCATTCGTTTGAAGTGAATGTAAGCAAATAAGCAAACAAATCTGTAAAAAAAAATAATTAGTGAAAACACATAATTAAGCAAAGAACGCCACATTAGCTATTGTGTCAAATACCCAATTAATTACATTGTTTACATTTCTTCTGCTAAAAAGTTGCTGCTGAATCAGCTCCATTTCTGGAAAATATTGAATATTTAACAGATTTCAATAAAAACAAGAATCTTCACAACATGGTGGTGTGTAGGTCTCTGACAATTATAAAGAAAAGATTTTAAGCTAGCTCACTATATTATGAAAGTATAAAGAAATATTGAATTTGTATTTGCTGTCATTTGAAAAAAGTTGGGACAGGAGCATGTCTACCAGTGATTCTACTGATGAAACCATTGCAGTCAGTTTGTCTTCCACTGCTGGGGGACCCATGATTCCATTCGTGCTTGGTAGGTATGCCTCCTATGCATGCTTCCACCAACATGCTTGCAGTTCTTAGTGGAAACCCTGAGTAATGCATGAACTCTGTACAGGCGGTTCTCTAATTGCCAATCGGGGTCCTGATTCAACCCACATAATCTGGTCAATGCTCTCAGCGGGCACTGCAATGTATGCCCTGTAGATGGAGCAAATAGCCGACTGGTAGCAACACGGAGGAGTTTACAACCAAGGAGTGTGCTAGTGGACTACTGCACCATCTTGGTTGACAGATCAATACTGCTGGCCGTTCTAGGAAAGCACGCATTCACACACACAACAACACTCTATACTCTAGGCCAGGGGTCACCAACGTGGTGCCCGCGGGCACCAGGTCGCCCGCGAGGACCTCATGAGTCGCCCGCGAGGACCTCATG
>JAOTRQ010090188.1:0-10848 GCA_028565875.1 Hoplisoma paleatum
CACACACACACACACACACACACACACACACAGAGAGAGAGAGAGAGAGAGAGAGAGAGAGAGAGAGAGAGAGAGAGTAACAGACAAGCACAGCAATAAACACACAGAAACACACACAAAGAAACAATAACACACACACACATGTAGAGATAAAAGATGAAATATTAAATCATTATTACAGTGTTTGGAATGTAATATAGAGAGGAGAACATGTTGAATGCTCACTGTGAATGTAGGTCCTCTAAACTGCTGCCGACATGATGATCGCCGCCATCGCCACCAACTTCCACCAAATACAAGATCAATAAATATAAATATAATAAATAAGTTGATATTTAGTGAGTGGGCGGTACTTACAGAGATCCGGGACTGAACTGGCTCGGTTACAACACCTGAAGGAGAACACAAGTTTAGTAACACAAGGTGGCGCCGTCGCTTCACAGCCAGCAGAATGTGGGTTTGATAACCACTAGTGCAGTGTAGTACCAGTAACAAGCCCAGATAAATAGGAAGAAAAAAACGCGGAGAATAAATAATGCATATGCATAGTGGCGACACCTAGTGGGAGCAACTGATGGTGTATTGTTTAGTCAAAAATCGAGTTAATTTAATTTTAATGTGATTTTCAAAAACTATTTCATTGTGTGTGCGTGCGTGCGTGCGTGCGCGCGTGCGTGCGTGCGTGCGTGCGTCTCACAGAGCTTCAGGTGAAGGGGGTAAAGTGTCGTCGTCACAAGTCCACTCATCATAATCAGAGACTGAAATACAAACACAATCCACCACAGATTAAACTCACAAACACACACACACACACACACACACACACACACAATTGTAACTTACAGCTGCTGCTCAGGACAGGAAGTTGATGTGACGACCTGAAAAAGTGAAACACGTGTGAAGAACAACAAACTTCAGAACCGCTGCACACTGCAGTGTGTGTGCGCGTTTGTGTTAGTTGTGTGTGTGTGTGTGTGTGTGTGTGTGTATACCTGCTGCTCAGACTGAGTGTATCAGATTCTCCGGTTCCTCTGGCTGCAGCTTGTGAAGCTTTTTTACCCAAATCCAACATCTCCTTCATATTCAACTCTACATTCATCACCGAGATATACCCGTCTACACACACACACACACACACACACACACACACACACACACACACACACACACACACACACACACACACACACACAATAAGATAATGTTACAAGGGTTCTTGCATGTCATTAGAGAGTACAAGGGTTGTGAGGGGGTACAAAGAAGTCCGAGAATATACCAGGAGGTACGAGGGGGTAACAGGAGGTATGAGGGGGTATCAGGGGGTAGGAGAGGGAACATTTATTTAGTGTTAATTACACCTGCATAGAAACAGGAAATGTTTTTGTGTATGTGGAAAATTAGACTGTGGTAATGTGCTACAGTGTGTGTGTGATTCTGTGTGTGTGTGTGTGTGTGTGCGCGTGCGACGTACATCTGTTGTCACCGTCCCTGGCCAGCCATTTTCCTTTGGGACAGTTGTTGGTACGGATGATACTGACTGTATCTCCGCTCTTCACCAGCAGGTCGTGTTTGCGCAGTTTGTTACTCAGTAGGACTCGGGCGCGGTACATGGGCTCCTCCTGACCACTGATCTACTGGTGCAAACACACAACAAACAACAAACAGTTCTACTGCAACACAACAAGCAGTGATACACACTCACAGCAGCACCGGGTCCAGATGTGTTGAAACATCAGGACACCGTTCATGTAAACAGAGTCGATGTGGTCGTGTGTGAAACGACATTTAATAAATTATTAACTTTCACAATTTATCTAATAATAATATTAAATAATGTCCATTAATCTGAGTAATAATTAATTATTAACTTACATCTGGTGAGTCCAGAGTAACAATTACTAAATTACTCAAATCAATCATAAATATCAATTATTAATATTAATCATATTAATGAATGAATCACATTAATATTAATCAATCATAATATGTATTAATACCAATAATTATTAAAATCTAACAATGATATCAATTATTAATAGAAATTATCATTAATATAAATTATTAATCTTTATAATTAATAGCAATTAAGATCAGTTATTATATAAGTTATTAATATCTGTTATTATTAAGATCATTATGTGGAGAGGAAGATGAACAGTTTGTGGTTTGTTGGAGCTTTTCTCTCTAAAACTCAGTAAATGTTGTAGAAGTTTCTGGATCTTTTGGACGATGAATCTCACTTTAAATCTTTTCTTCATCTCGTTCTCTTTCTTCTCTCTCTCTTTCTGCTCTTTCTTTTCTCTCTCTAGTCTCTGTTTCTCTCTCTTGCGTTGTTCTTTCTCTTCATGGTGGTCGGGACTCGAGCGATCCTTCCTGACAACGACGACAATGAGGACGACAACAACAACAACAACAACAACAACAACAACAACAACAACAAAAACAACAACGACGTGAGGCACAAAACATCCAGAAAAATTAAAAATTGTGTTGCGTGTGTAGTGTGTTTGCAAGTGTAGATGTAGTGTCTGTGATGTGTGTGCGTGTGCGTGTGTGCGTGTGCGTGTGCGTGTGTGTGTGCGTGTGCGTGTGTGTGTGTCACCTCTCCCAGGGAGTCATTGCAGCAGGATCGACAGGAACATGAATGCTGTAGACACACAAACAACTACATGTATAAGAAGTAAAAACATACACAAAGATATAAAACTTAATTGTGTGTGTATGTGTGTACCGCTGCGTGATGTGTTTAATGCTGTTCCGTCTCTCCTCAACCTGATGCCCACACACACACACACACACACACACACACACACACACACACACACACACACACACACACACTAGGGTTCCAGTCTGTTACTGTATATTATAAACAAGGGTTCATTTTACTCACCACGGCTGCATCAGCATAAGGATCTACACACACACACACACACACACACACACACAATAAATATAAATACACACACACAAAATAAATACACAAACACACACACACACACACCCCTGAATTTTATCCCCCGAAGCTAACTGTAATGGTTTACCCCTTTAGCATCACCACACTCACTTTTCGGAGGTCCTTTGCGTTTGCGTGAGTTTTGTCCAAAATGGAACCTGCTGCTGGACTCCACCTCCTCATAAACGTTTTCGTAGGATTCGTAATATTCGCCTCCTCGCTGGCCGATACTAAAACCACAACAATCACAATCTACACAACTTCTGAGTGAGTGAGGGAGGGAGGGACTTTGGTGTTTATATTAATAGATGCAACAAATGTTGTTATTATTAGACCATCAGTGTGTAACATCCTAATACACATCCCATTCTGAACAGGTGCGTGTTGTTGGTGACCCTGACGTGACCCTGGTGGGGTGGCGGGTTCGATGGTGATACCGAACGATCCATCAAATGTAGGAAAGTTTATATTTATATATATATATATATATATATATATATATAATATAAAATGTTATTGTTTACAGTACATAAACATGTAAACAAATAACCAAGGAAAATGTATCATTAGTTTTAAAGCGTATAAAATAATAAGATACAGTCTGTAACCTATATGAATGGAATTGTACTTGCAGCCGCATGCTAGTGTGTTAGCATGCTAGCGTGTTAGCATGCTAGGTTACCTGGCCTCGGAGGGAAGTTCACAGCTGATGAAAGACTCCGTTATCTCGTAGCTCTGAGCTTCCAGGATCTGATTCTCCAGAGCCGTGCTGGACAGAACATCAGATCTCTGGAGCTTCACCGTGGCAACCTCGTTCTGATCCCGATCCCCCGCCTCGTCGTCCTCGACTCCCGCCGCCACCGCCGCCAGCGGGACGCTGACATCGGAGGCCTCGAACTCCGGAGCGCTGGTGAAGTTCATGGAGTGACCGTTCAAAGCTTCGAGTACAGACGAGGTGAAATCGGAGCAGTCTGGAGCGTCGAACTGAGGGGGCGGAGGGACCACGGGGTCCACAACATCTGGAGCCAAGGGATCACAGCTGGGCGCCGGATCTGAGGGAAAAAAACATCGGTTGGAATACCGTTCGATGAGATCAGTGATGCTTGAAAGATTCCTGCAGAGACATTTTAGTAGTCTTCAGTATGGATGTAACGATTCACCAAGAATCGATATGAATCAATTCAACTGGAGTGTGTGTGTGAGGTTCTCTCAGGGATGAACTCACCTGTAACAGAAGCACAGGTGGTGGTTTCCGTGTTCGGATTCGAGCAGGTGTAACCGCTCAGGTCAGTGTGTGGAGGTCTGGGTGGTTTCATGGGCGCTGGACCAAGACACGTCCAGTCTGGTAGAGTTCTGATGACCGGTGGAACGGACAGATCAGAGACTGCAGACTTCACATAAGCATTCAGGTTTAAAACGGGTCCTACAATAAAAAAACATGAGTTGAAATGAGTGTACCCAAAAATAAGTGTTTACACCCAAAGCATGAAGAGTGTTAAACGTACGGTGCCGGGTGTCCTCGTCCTTCAGCCCTCTGAACAAACTGATGGTCAGTGAAGCTGTAGATGGACTTTCAGGTCTGGTTGATGGAACGTCTGCCGGACGCCGAATGTTCTCATACTCGGCGGTAGGCGGGTAGTTCTCCTCGGGTTCTTTACTGGAGCAGAAGCTCCTGGGCCGTGCGTACACCAGCAGGTTCCTGGGCGAGAACCTCTTCTTGGCTTTCTCCAGCGTGCTGAGGACCTGAGGCGGATCCCGTGAGGTAGGCGACGGCGTGCCAGACTGCTCCGGGCTTGGGCAGGAAGACGACCCGGAGTTGGACCCTGCGGAGTTGAACCCCCTGAGATGATTGGTGCAGCCGTTCTCCCCCTTCATTTCCAGAATCTCCTTGACACTTTTGGAATAGGTAGCGGGTTTGAACGGGATGGGCGTGGTGCTCTTTCCACACTTGATTGGTGACGTGAGCGGCTTTGGTGTGACGTTCTGGTTCTGCTTTGAACTGTTTGGTGAGGAGGATGAGGAAGAGGAGGAAGAGGATGAAGAGAAGGAGGAGAAGGCAGAAGGAAGGACCAGAGGAAGGTGACGATCTTTCAGCGAGAGTCTCGCCACGCCGTTCCTGCTGCTGTTCGATTCCATCGAGAAGGAACCGTGAGAGCCAGAACCCGGTCCCCTTCCCGACATGTACTTACGCTCCTCTTTTAAGCAGGAGGAAGCCGGGGCGGGAACGTTCTCCTCAAACGAAGGACTGAGTAAAGTGGTCCGGATTATGGGAAATCGTCTCGGCTTGTCGAGTACGAAGGGCTTCTGTCTGGACTGACTGTCCTCCTGAAACTTGGCCCGGAGCGACTTGAAATCAATGGAAGTCTGAAGAAAGAAGAAGAAATAAAGAAACGTTGATCTGTTATCACCAGCAGGACCCATGCAAAGTATTTTTTTACCCATAATTCAGTAGTAAAGCATTCTTAGCTTTTGTTAAAAATTGTTAAATGTTATTAGAATGTTCCACCATAACGTTCCTAAAATCTGTAATGAAATGAGTTTTAGGTTTAACGTACATTTGTGAACATCTCAGAACGTTATTGGTTCCAGTTTCTAAAGGTTCTTACAACATTTTCACTCGTGTTATATAAACCTGAACCTGATTTAAGATTGTACGATTGTTTTATTGGTTTATTTTAAAAAACATTTATTGAGTTATTTCTTCTGAATGTTACAGTTTGGTTGTGAAAATGTTTTATTAGAATTTCCTCTTAGAAAAAAAGCTTCAATGTTCTTCTGCCCAGATTCAAGAATTTTTGGTTTAATAAAGTTATAAGAACGTTGATATAATGTTACACATAAAAACATTTAAGAATAATTTTATTCTAATTGTATTAAGGTCACATAACGTTTACAGAACGTTTACAGAATGTTTACAGAATGTTTTATGAAGGTTACAGTGAGTAAGATTGCTTATAACTTTAGGAGAACTTCACAATAATGTTAATGAACGTTGTGGGAACGTTTCCTGTTAGTTAGGAAATGTTTTATTCTTGTGTAATCTCTCTTCAGTTACATAAAACATATCCTGCAATATATTTATAAACCTTTAAACACGTCACATTCACAATAAGAACTTTAAAACATGTTGCTTTGTGTAAAATGTTTGTTTGTTTCAATTAAGCCATTTTTAATGTTGTGTTGTATAAAATGTTCTTACCATGTTTAAAGTTTCTTATCACAGATAAATGTGGATTTAAGTTTATATAAGAATAATAATCTAAGTTTGACCCAGCATGAACCAAACCGCGCGTCGTGAACGCGCACATGTACACCGGATAACGCGTGAACGCGCACAGGTGCACGAGCGTTCTCTACGAATTCGTTTGGGAATCGATTCTTTAAATTGAACGTTTAGGTTGATTCTTTAAAGCGATTACAAAGTCGATTTTTTCAGGTTGGCGATTTAATTCAACTCTTTAAGTTAAATGTTCAAGTTTTTTAAATAGATTTTTAAAGTCAATATTGTAGTCTGCCTTATTTAAGTTGATTCTTTAAGTCGATTCCTGAGTCGATTCCTAAGGCCGATTCTTTTAAGTAAAGCTTGGGAACCGACTCACCATAAAATTTATTCATAAATATTTTTTAATTTATATTAACGCCACTTTATTCAGCTTCAGAGACTAAATATTAATTAACTTCTACATCTATGTGTAAATTACAGTAGACAATCCACCTTCTGCAGGTTTTTAAAAATAGTGAATCAAAGTGCTGATAATATGAATCATTTAGTGTAAATCAAATCCAAATAGTAAACAAACCATTTCAGTCTTTTATACAAGAATCAAGACAAAAATCTCCATTAAAATAACCAAGAAATTGTTTATTTAGACGTTGGGATTCTTAATAATGTGGATGTTTATTGTTGTTCGTTGTTTTTAACTAGTTAATCAACGAGTCAGTTAAGGTAAACGCTCAAGGGTCCAACAGCCTAGCAGTGTTGAGGTCTGACGCTTTCTTTTTAGGGTTAAAGGTCAGGTGTACAGTGTGTACTTTAATGACATTTAAAGTGTTAAACAGTTTATCTTAATAAACAAAATGCTTCCATTTACGCTTATATGTTTATTCTTAATTTTAAGTATGATGGAGTTCCTGAACTCGCATGTTGGTCAGTAAACAAACCAGCGTTGTTTATTTAGAGGTGGAGTTTTACTAGAAATCAGATTTTCCCATCAATTGATTCTCTTCAATCATTCACCGACAAGTCTGAACGGTCAATGTCTAACGTTTGCATCGATCAGAAAAAGAGCCGCTGTAGCTATGAATGCGCTGGTGCCTTCGGTCTGGTGTTGTGTTGTTTTGTCGCTGCTTTGCATCTACACATCCGGAGAGTGGACGAGTAACTCGTCATATAACAGGTGAGGTGATGCTTCCTGCTTTAGCCGCTAAGCTAACTCTGTTCTGGACTCACAAAACGATTCCCGATACTGAGATCAGGATCGGCTGTAGAACTACAGACAGGGTGAAGCAGACGAGGGTTCGTCTGTTAGAGGTTTGGTTTGGTTCATCTTAAGGTTTAAGGTTTAACTTTTTCCTCACCACTGACACTTTTCCACCGCTGTTATCTCAATCCTCATAAACAAACCATTTGTTTTGGTCTGTAGGATTAGAACGTTCTCTAGAAGAACCCGAGATAGCAGCTCACCTGCTCCCGTCGACTGTACACTGACGAGCTGGACGTCCTGGACGCCGTGCGACTCCTGTACAGACAAGACGGTGACTAGCATCACGACGTTTTTTACCTTCCTTAAAGAAAAGGCAGGATGGTTTAGTGGTTAAGTTATGGGCCTAGACACCAGACAGGTCACCAGTTCAAACCCCATTGCTACCAAGTTTCCACTGTTGGGCCCCTGAACAAGGCCCTTAACCCTCAATCACTCAAAACTGTTGTTCCGTTGTCATCGTAAGTCACTTTGGATAATGAAGTCTGCTAAATGCTGTCAATGTTAGAATAACTGAGATTTTATAATCACATGTTTACAGTTTGTTTACATTCATTCAGACACACAGTTATTCATTACACACATTTTTATGGACCTTAACCACATATTTTTGGACTGTGGGAAGGGTACGGTGGCTTAGTGGTATTAAAACATATCCCTGCTAATCGTACCGTATATATAACAGTGACCCCTCTGATCGGTGTGTGTATCGGGTGTGGTCGGCAGGTCCGGTTCCAGTACGTGGAGCGCCCGTCTCAGTTTGGCGGTACCCGCTGTGTACACAGTCAGTGGGACGAGAAGCTATGCCCGCTGGAGGGTGAGGAGTGTAAACCTCAGGACCAGTGCGGAGACAAGTACGCCTGTCCGGAGTCTGGTGAGGGTCGCTTGTGTGATTCCAACATTTTCATACTCGAGCCTCAGTAACTGAGTAGGTTTTGAAAAGTACTTTCCTTCCCCTGGGTGCCGTGGCTAGGGTGGGCCACCGTGCTGGGCAAGCGTGCTCACTGCTGCACCCTAGTGCCAGCCTGTGTACACTAGTGTGCCTAAATGTTACCCTCTACGGATCGGGTTTGATGTGGAAGATTAATTCCTCTGTGTGTAAAATGTAAAATGTAAACAAAATTCTGTAATACGTAATCATGCCGGTGGGTGTGTTTGCCTGCAGGACGATGTATCGGTCAGCACCTGAGGTGTAACGGGGACATCGACTGCATGTACGGCAGTGACGAGGAATGTGACAACATCAAGCAGCGGGAAACCAAATGTGTTGGTATGCTGCCCATCCCGGGGGCGGAGAAAGCCATCCAGGGGTACGTGAACCACCCCAACCCCCTTTTGTAGCTTTAATTTGACTTAACTGCATGTTTTTGGATTGTGGGAGGAAATCGGAGTGTCCGGCGTAAACCCACCTGGACATAGAGAGAACATGCAAACTCCTAGGGATCAAACCCGAGACTTCTTGCAGTCAGGCGATTGTGCTGATCATTAAGCCATCGTGCCAGCCAAGTAAAGTTAATGAGTGGGATACTGTTGGGCCCCTGAGCAAGACCTTTAACCCTTGATTGGCGTCCAGTTGTAATTGTAAGTGGATTTGGAAATGCAATATAATAAGCAATCAAGGGTAGAGAGGGGGCTCAGGGGTCCAAGTACATTAACCACTACGCCATCACTTGCCCTACAATATGTGACGTCAACTCTTCCACGTCTGCACTTTTCAGCTACAACGCTCTGTCGGATGTTTTTGTGGACCGTGTCCTGGATCATAATTATTTCGGCGGCGTCTGCGAGTACATTTATAACGGGGAATGGAGGAAGATGACCTATGACGCCTTCTGTGAAAACCTCTATTACAGTGACGACGAGAAGTACTTCCGGATGCCTTACAACTTCCTGTCGTACCGGCTGATGGTACGTGATGTCATGACAACACAAACTTACTCGTCTTTCACCATGTTGAACCCGATCCGTGCAGTCAAACACACTATTTACTGACATTAGAGGACACACACTAGAGGGAAGCACTGAGCACACCTGCCCGGCTCGGTCGACAGCCCGGGCAGCAGTGACGGGGTTCGGTGCCTAAACAAGGGCACTTCAGTCCTGTTGACTCTCGGAATCGAACCGGCAACCTTCCGATCACAAGCACGGTTCTCTACCAGACGCTGAAGGTGGTGATCAGTGTTATAACAACTCGACTCGGACTCCAACATCATTACTGACCATTTATTGACTCTAGTTTAAATATAATGATTGAATCTGACTCTAGTTTAAATATAATGATTGACTCTGACTCTAGTTTAAATATAATGATTGAATCTGACTCTAGTTTAAATATAATGATTGACTCTGACTCCGACTCTAGCTTAAACATTTGATTGATTTGACTCCTGTAGAAATCTTCATGAACTGGGACTCTTGACTCTAACTTAAAGATTCATGCTTTGACTCACAGTATAAAGTGAATCGTGACTTGACTCGACATCTCTGTAAGTGAATCTTTGATTTCAGGCTCAGTCGACAGGACAGGAATCCTCAGAATACTACAGCGACGCCACCTCACTGCTGGAAGCATTAAAAACCTTCAACTCCGCTAACATGGGCGTGTCTGTGGGTGTGATGTATGTGGAGGTGGGATTATCGGGTTCTGTCCAATATGAAAAGCTGCAAAATATCACCAAGTACGACAGTAAGGTACGATACAGGAGTATTACACAGTATGGTCGAAAGTATTTGAACACTGACGGTATGATAGTAAAGTACAGAAGAGGATAATGTATGGTGTCATGTATAAGAGTGTAGTGTAGTATAGTAAAAGTATTGCATAGGGTATGAGAGTATAGTATGGTCTAGAAGAGTATAGTACTGTTTAGAGTATGATAATATAGTACAGAACAAAAAGATATAGTAGGTAAGGTGTAGTGTATTATAGTATAGAGTAGCGGAGTAGAGTTGAGTATAGTACTGTTTAATGTATGATATTATTGTATAGTAGAGTAGAGTGTAGTACTGTTTAGGGTATGATATTATAGTAGAATCTTGCTTAGAGTATGACAGTAAAGTGCAGTAGAGAAGAGTGTAGTAATGTTTAATGGTATGAGAGTAAAGCAAAATATTGTTTAGGGTATGTGAGTATAGTATTGTTTAGTGTATGAGAGTATATTTAAGTATTGTTTAGGTTATGCAAGTATAGTGTGGTAGAAAAGAGTATTAGAATAAAATCGAGTATTGTTTAGTGTATTAGAATATAGTGTAGTAGAGAAGTGTGTTGTATTGTTTAGCATATGCGAGCATAGTAGCACAGTATTCTTTAGGGTATGTGAGTGTAGTATAGTATTGTTTAGTGTATGAGAGTATAGTGTAGTAGAGTAGAGTGTAGTAATGTTTAGTGTATGAGAGTATAGTGTAGTAGAG
>JAOTRQ010090198.1:0-10847 GCA_028565875.1 Hoplisoma paleatum
ACACACACCATGAAACTGAAACACAAACACACACACACACACACACACACACACACACACACACACAGTGATATATAATGAAAAAACGATTCTGTTTATCAGACGTCTTCGTTCAAAACGACAACTGGACACCATTTTCAACTATTTATGATTTAGGGCCTCGATCGGGAGCCCAATCTTGTCAACTTGGTGGTAGTGAGACTCGAAGCGACAACCTTCTGATCTCTAACTCAGGTGGTGGTGACTATCTACCCCACCTCCCCTAAACATTACACACTATTACCAGGTGTGGCGCTATACAGGGGTTCTCAATAACAAATGACCCCTGGAACTATAAGTTTCTATTTATGATAAATGTGAGGAAAAACAAACGTGTGTGTTTATGTTCTGATTAGATGGGAAGTGAGAACCGACCCGATCCTGCAGCTGGAACCTCTGCAGTTCTCCCAGAACAAAATCCACCTGCTTATCGGTGGTCAAAGAGGCGATGATGCCACCCATGGTTTTACAGTTGTGCTGGGCATTATCGTGGGTATCCTGACTGCTGTTAATACGCAGACACGCCTCGCCCACGTGACTCCAGGCTTCTCCACACAACTTGGCTGCAAACACACAAATACTAATTATTTTAATTCCTAAAAAAAAACAATATTGACCAACACAACACTTTTTTTATTTCAACTAATATTTTAATATCTGGTATTTATCGAAATAGTATTTTACTGTACATGCTCATTCACGATGATCTTTTCTGAGTTTATATATATATAAACCCGTTCATGTGTGTATGAGCCGGGTTCTCGTGTGTATGAGCCGAGTTCTCGTGGGTTCTCGTGTGTATGAGCCGGGTTCTGGTGGGTATGAGCCAAGTTCTCGTGAGTTCTTGTGTGTATGAGCCGGGTTCTCATGTGTTCACGTGTGTTCTGGTGTGTATGAGCCGGGTTCTGGTGTGTATGAGCCGGGTTCTGGTGTGTTCTCGTGTGTTCTGGTGTGTATGAGCCGGGTTCTCATGTGTTCTCGTGTGTTCTGGTGTGTATGAGCCGGGTTCTGGTGTGTTCTCGTGTGTATGAGCCTCCAGGGTCACTAAACGTACGGGGGAGGGCGTGGCACTCGTTCTGCTGATGGTCCCACTGACAGTTGAGGTTGAGGGAGCAGCTCTTGCAGTTGGCCAGTTTGCTGCAGATTTGTTCGTTTCTGATGGAGCATTTGGTGAAATTGTTCACGGCCTAAAAATACAGAAACGCAGAACAATGGAAATGAGAGCCGTGTGTACACGTGACTCTGGCGTTCTCTACTGGACGACTTACAGAAGTGCAGTTGCTGATTGCAGAGATGCATTTCTTGTCGTCGCACCATTGGCAGCCGTTGGTGTTGGCGGTACAGCTGGTGCAGTCAGAAAAACGATGGCATCTCTCATCGACCGGAGCTAAAGAGAATAAAAACATTAAATAACTATTGTGCAAATAAAAAATACATTAAATAAAATATACTAAACATTACACAGGGTGTAAAATCATGTGTAATGTTGATGAGTCGCTTTGTGTTCAGCAGTCGGGGGGAAGAAATTAAACCCGAAATCCTTTAATTCTGGTCACCAAATCATCTGATAAAAATCTCCTTCAATCTGTCCTCCAGTTACATTATTTAATCTGGACCACTCTGTTTATTACAGACGTGTGTACCATCATTTACAAGCATCAAGAACATTATTATTTAGGTTTAACAAATGAAATTAAGTCAATGAACGCACACACACACACACACACAGTTTTTATTTGAATTAACACAGTTATGAAATCTCTGAGATATATATGAATATATTTTTCATGACTGAATGCAAACATGTACCAGGTTTGGCAGAACAAAAGGACGCTGGTGTGATGCTGGAAAATTTGGGTTCCCAGGAGACGCAGCGATTTCGTCTCCATGCGCAGCGCACGCCGGGCCCGGCGCTCTCGCATCGTACCTGCCCTACAAACGCCTCACAACTGGGCGGCCGGTAGATCAGCACATCGTTCAACAGCACACTAGAGAACCCGCCGAACACGTACATGGACCTGCCAGGACAGAAGATTTATTTATTACATGTGTACGAGGGTTACAGAGTCACCGAAATGAGAAATGATTAAAGAAATTAGCGTTTAACTACAAACCCATTACTGGTGACTGCAGTGTGACCGAAGCGATTAACATCTCTGTGTAGATTGGGTTTGGGAAGAACTTTCCACTCATCACAGGCTGTAAAAACAACCAGAAAACTAAAGAGTTCATTTTCAATCTGGGATTATACACTTAATTACACAATTATTACTGTGGTATAAAATAAATAAGTGCTGTTAAATTTATTTTGCCCACAGAAATAAAATTATTTCACAAAAAAACAAAAACTTCCATGAACAACATGATTAGCCTGACTGATGCTAATATACAGTTTTTATTCATCATGGATATAAAGATCCGGTACAAACCGACGTCATAAACCAGGAAGTCAGCGGAGAAACATTTGGCTCCGTTACTTAATGACGTGTCGTTGTGAGTGTTTCCACCAAACATGAGAAGAGTTCCACCCAACAGCACCGACGAGTGAAGATAACGAGGATAACCACTCTCCTTCAGGATCGTCCTAAACATCAACAGCATTACAAACTCAGTGCTGCCCACTGCCTGTCTACAAAACATTCTAACAATACATCACACACACACACACACGTTACATGTACACACATCTGTGTGTGTTAGAGGTTGATGGTCACTCACCATGTGCGAGACTGAACCTCGTAGCGATACATGTCATCCACGAGGCTGTACTTGTTAGCAGACAGCGACTTGTAGCCACCGTGGACGTAGATACTCTTACTGCCACCATCGTAGACGCTGCTGTGCCCGTAACCGCCCTGAACGGTGGCGCCTCTCGTTTCAGGAACGACCCACATACGAGTTTCTGTAGAGAAATTCAATCAGAATCAGTCGAGGACAAAACAAACAATAATGTAAGTGTGTGTTTAGGGTGTCTGATATAATACTGTTACTCTCAACACAGAAAAGACACTGATGCATCATGGGACATTACTGCATGAACCAAGTGGCACATTATTACATTATGCTTACACATATAAATAAAAATCGATCATTGTATATGAAATGTATAAAACTCTTCAAATTTGATTTATTTTATTTACTCACACACACACACACACACACACACACACACACACACACTTTTCTAACAGAACCTGGCCAGACTTACTGATGTTGTACTCCTGCACGTTGCTGATGTAGCTATAGATGGAGGAGTAACCGAAGATGACGACCATCACGACGTCTCCTGTATTGAGTTCAGTGATGTGTGCAGAATGACCCTCCACCGCGTACACCTGACCATGTGTGGGGGTGCTGGGGAAACGGCGAGACCACGACTTACTCTGGATACTAAACACCCACAACTCATCACTAACATTACCCGAACCCATCTCCAACTTTCCACCGAACATGTACAGCTCATCCTGCACACAACAAACACAAACAGTGCAGTTCAGTTTAACACCATTTTACACCATTTAAAAATATTTACAAATAACAAAAAAAAGAATAAAATTAAAAAATTATCATTTGTTTAAAGGAAGTTGCTAAAAAGTTGCTGCGTGAATTTCAATTCAAGTTAATTAAAGTCAATTATATTTGCTGAATGTCTGAACCTGTTGTGCCTTTTAGCTGAAGAGTAGCAGAGCAAAGATTCGAGAAGTTCAGTTTCATCACTGAGGTGGGAGAGAATGATCCAGGTAATTAAAATAGAAAAGACATTGTATAAAGATTTTACCTGATAGAGTGTAAGAGAGTGGCCGTATCTCGACACAGGTCCGGCACTGCTGGCTACGGTGTTCCAAGTCCCGGTGTCCAGATTATAACTGATGAAAACATTTATAAATTATTAATAGTGAAAAATAAAACCCTTCGTGAAGTGGTGAATCATGACTGTACTCACTTTAGAATCATCTGAAAGTTGCTATAGTTGAACGTGTAGCCTCCAACAACCCACATGATCTTCTCCTGAACTACGGCCTTGTGGGACGCCCGACCTAGTGATGTACCGAAAGGTTTAACAGTAGGCATGACCCAGAATGACTCTGTGGAGGGAACCGTTAGGGAACAATCCGGACCTAAAAAAACAAACAAGCAAATTAATGAATACATGAGAATGATAAAAGCCACTGAAACACAGAACAAATAACTACATTACACCCTATTGTGATGTAATAATACCCAGAATGTTTCAGCATTCTAATAGAAATTCATTTCATATTTTCCCATCATCCCTTTCTCTGGGTGTTGCCATTAAAATGTGCAGCAGATTTCGTAGAACTGTGGTAGGAAATGTTTAGTTAGATTAGTTGAGCCTTTGGAAGCTTGTTAACATAAGATACTAACAATAAGCAAAACATGTATTTCAACAAAATCACCAGCAGGGGGGGACACAGAAACAATTAACAAACCACTAGTTTCTAAAAGAGATTAAAAATAAATGGTTTCCATAGTTTTTGAAAGACACATTAAGAGTAAATGGACTGTTGTACCTTGCCAGCTGTCATTACACACACACAGTTTCTCCCCAGTTAGGTCACAATATCCGTGATCAGGGCTCCCACAGTTGTTCCTGCAGTACGGGATGTCACAGGCTTCACCCTTCCAGTACTTGTCACACTCACAGTACACCCGGATGGCTATGGAGTTTGATGTAGTGCACTTGCCGTGGCCGGAGCAGTTATTCGGACAGGAATTTATGCTTTAGGAGGGAAAACAGAAATAAAAAAGTTTCGGGAGAAAGAAACAATCTGTGTATCACTAGTGCTAATAGTTCAGTGTCCATCACACAAAAACCACTGCTACATGTATACACATAATTCACCTGAAAATAAAACCTTATTTACCATATTATTACCCTTTAGTGTTTACATTTAGTATTATTATTTAGTGTATTTAGTAATTGTACATTTTAGCTTCAACTGCACACAAGAAGAACCTAACAATCACATGGTAATTGAGTTACACATTTAGTCACTTGGTTGAAGTCTAAATATGTTAGAAACATTCTAACATGGCAGTTCTTTGGGCTGAGGGGTGTTAAAACCAGAAAGTGCTGAAGCAGGTCAGTAGGAGACGAGTATTAATACTTAATAATTAATACTGGGTAAAACATGTGTGAGGTAGAAACAGTTAATTACGATCTAATAAAGCACAAATCTGGAGTCAGTGCAAATGACAACATAGTATAGAGTGATACAGTCACGTACGTGCGTGTGTGCGTGCGTGCGTGTGTGTGTTCGAGTTCTCTTTATCAGAACACCCAGACAGCCTGGAGTTTTGAGAACTGGGTCGATTCCTAAACCCAACACAACATGATTGAAGGGCCCCTGATAAAGTCACTTAAAGCAGGAAAGATTCCACCGTGTGTGAAGTACAAGAGTAAAAAAGAGTTCCAGAAAAATACTCACGAGTAGAAAATCTCAAATCCAGTCAGGTTGTAAGCTGCATCACTGAAGAAGTGCAGGAGTGCGTAACCGGAGTTGGTCTGAACTTCAGGTACCGTCTCATTTCCTGGAAGTTCTGGAACAATGAGTCCGCTGTAATCAGGGTGAGAGACTGGAATTAGCCTGGTGTACCTCATCCACACGGTTACATGTTAACAAGGACCCCACAGATTACTGTCCCCAATATTTACTGAACAGAGAACTGATTATAACATTAGCAAATACATAACAAAGAAACTAATAATAATTATTATAATTCTACTCATCAGTTAAATAATCGAGTTATTCAGTAGATCCAGATGTTCAGAACAAACATGAACACAACAGAAAATGTCGGGTTTTTAACTTATTTACTACACAACATGAGATTTTCGTGTGAAAACATTGATCATATTTCATGAACAGTGTAGCCTAGTGGGTAGAGCTTTGGACTATGAACCCAAAAGGTTGGGGGTTCAAATCCAGGCTCTGCTACACCACCACTGTTGGGTCCTTGAGCCAGTCCAGGGTCCAGGGGCGTCGTACGTTGGCCGACCCTGGACCCTGGAAATAAAAAGCAATTTGTAATTTGAGCAACTTGAATATTAAAAATCTCCTCCAGGGGGCGCTGAAAAGGTGACTGATCCTGAACTCCAGACAAGCTGGGACTGATAAAAGAACTTTATTGTTCTGTACATGATTTGTACAGCATCAGTATGAAAAGCATCCTTGTGTTTAATCTATTATTAAAATGAGAAGAAATTATCACACACACACACACACACACACACACACACACACCTGAATACAGCAACCAATGGGGCGTAAATGGAGTCTCCATCAAACACGTACATGTGATCCCAACTGCATTCCGTCGCAAAGTGATTAAAGCGTAAACGCAACGCCGCATTCGGGCTACAGAAAAATACAGAAACCAATTATTTCTGTGTGAAGGTCAAGTATGATGGTAGAGGTCATGGTGAAGGTCAATTATAATGGTGGAGGTCGTGATAAAGGTTGAGTATGATGGTGGAGGTCATGGTGAAGGTCAAGTATGATCGTGGAGGTCGTGGTGAAAATCGAGTATGATGCTAGAGGTCATGGTGAAGGTCAAGTGTGATAGTAGAGGTCGTGGTGGAGAAGGAAACTTACTATCCCTCGATTAACCAGGTACACTTGGTTTTGTATTTGTAGTTAATTGGACCATCAGTCAGGTAACCGGATGGTTCCGTTAATCTGAAACACAGAAATATAAAGATCAGAAAACTGTAGAAAACTCAACCTCATTACAAAAGTTGCCTGGGTTCAAATCCCCCGTAAGGGTAAGTTAAAGACCTCACTCACACTCACACACACACACACACACACACACACACACACACACACACCAAGTCTGTTCCCAGCAGGAACCCTGAACCTCCTGTATTATCAGAAACTGTTGAGCTGCCTGTACCATGAAGTACACAAGTCACTCAGAATTACACACACACACACACACACACACACACACACACACACACACACTATTGTTCATCCTAAAGAGAACCTATTGTCAAGAGGAATCAGCACAAGAGAGCAATTACATACAAACAATGACCTCAACTCTGATAACACACCCGTTACTTAACACAGAGATAAACTCAAATCTACAAACATGATTAAATGTCAGTAATAATTCCAGATTTATTACCATATTTATTTCTGTATCTTTACTTTTGACCACTTTAGCAGCTCAGTTCAACAACATATTAAATAATCATACAAACATCAAACCCAACAAAAACATAAAAACATGACAACACAAAAACCAACAATTACAAAATACTAATGAACAACAGTAGTGTGGATGAATGAATGAGATGCTCAACATTAAATGAATAAATAAGTACCATGATATTACTTTACATTTCAGAAGCTTCTCTTCAGTCCATCACTACATGAAGAATTATAATCAAGACTTTTCGTGAGAATTACAGATAAACTCTCACTGCTCAATGAGTCAATTATTCAGAAATGTTATAAATGTTTTACAGCCACTTTGTGTTCACATGTTTCTGTAATTTACAGAGGAATCAGATTCTCTAGTTCAGACTAAACCATGTTTCTAACATGTACACAAGCATGACACGGTTTCTGACACGGAACAGAAGCTATAATCTGTTATAATGTCTGTTAGTGCTGTGTATTAAGGTTTTGTATTTAGCAACAGCATGTTCTCTTTTATTTTCTTATACTGAACAGTTTTGTCCTGAAGGGCATCTGGTGTAAAATGCTGTGTGTGTGTGTGTGTGTGTGTGTGTGTGTGTGTGTACACATAAAGAAGCTTAAAACTATGATCCACACTTTTGGGAGATTTCAGTCCTAATCAAGCCGGTTCATGATTCATTCCCAGAACTTGAATATTTCCTCATATTTCTGCAGCTCTCGTTTATTTGGATTAAATCTTATGAAAAAATCTCGACACTCACAGAAACATAAAGAACATAAAGCTTTTCACCACGTATGTATCCACCACGGTGGATGTGATAAATACTGATGTTATAAAAGTCAGAAGCAGCATAAAACACCTTAAAAGGACAGATGATGTAAAACTTGTGTGTTTGACTGCTCTTATAAACACACCAAGTGTAAATAAAACCCATCCATGTTCTATAAATGATTATAATCGTTTGGTGTCAGAATCGGCGAGACTGGGATGAACGAGGACGTGGCCAGTAACTGCTGATCTGCATAAACATCAAATGGTTCGTTCTGAAAGGAACTTAAACTGGCAAAAATAAAACTGGTGAAACTTCTTTATTGATATAGAACTTGTGTAGCCCACAAACCTGTTCTAACTTTCTTAATAAGAGATGATATGATAATAATAATAATAATAATAAGTCTGCAAGGAATTTTATTCCATTACATTTTAATCTCTCTCCCTTAAAGACAAGAGACAGAATGTGTCCACTGAGACACCAGTGTTGTAGAACCACTAGAACCTGATCTCAGTAAAACTTCAGTCCCTGCAGTAAATCCCTCTTAGTAAAGTGTCTGATGGAGTTTATACAGTGAGACACTTTAATCAGTCCGTCCACTAAGAGAAAATCTTCCCATAAGGTTTAAACTTCAGGAGAAACTGCTGCAATTCTGCATTTACACTAGAATTACAGTCCAAGTCTTACGCAAGTAGAAGTGACCGTTCCAACATCTGGAACAAGAGGTCTGAAGATATTGTGAACATGAATGTGCTCGTCTGTGAATGATCATGAACAAACATTACACAAACAGTAAATCTCAACATCTGGGATGTAGACATAAACATTTTCTTCCAGTCCTTCAGCGCTTGTAGCAGATCTGTAATCGACACCCGTTTCTAAGCAACAGCATCAGTATGAAGAGCATCCTGCTAATTTGCTCACACACTTCAGCGCCACCCAGAGGTAACAACACTATGTTTGTTCATTAGGATTTTAACATCATATTTTCTCAGTTTGGTTACATTTATGACATTGCATGGTTTTTTGCACTGTCAAAACTTTTGGAAGCAAGCAGATGGGCTAACTAAACCCAAACTAATGTTGCCTAGCAACAGTCCAGTACTGTAAGTTCACCGAGTTTTTTTTGTGTGTGTGTGTGTGCGTGCGTGTGCGTGCGTGCGTGCGTGCGTGCGTGCGTGTGTGTAAAAACACACACAAGTGTGTTGACTAGACTAGTTGGTAAACAGAAGGATGCTGGTTCAAGCCCCACCAATACCCAAAGTTCAGTCTGTGAGATGCTGAATGATAAGATTTATTATAACTTTATTATTTATTATCTAATAACTTGTGTGATTTATAAACATGATGTAATAGTGAAACTCACAAATTAAATTCTTTATAAATGCAACGATTCACCATAAGACACAGTCTGACACCAAATCAGTTTGGTGATTCATCACTGTTTGGCACAGTTTGTATCTACCTCCTAAAAGCACATTTATCATTTAAATAAATAAAAGATAAATGTCTGAAATTTCTGTGTTTTTGTTATTTCTTTTATTTTAAAAACCCGTATATAAAGTAGTGACTAAAGTGTATGGTAACATTCCTGATGTTTCTTTAGTGCTGCATCTAAAGTGTTTAGTAAAGAATTCACGAGTGTTCTAATAAACAACAGCAATGTAAATCCTGTTGTAAAAAGTAAATCTGATGGTGCTGATTAAGGTGATTTTTATTTCTGCTGTACACAAAACAATTCAACAAAATTCAATTTTATACTTCTGTGTCGAGGTCATAAGCCCTGTGAAGAACTTCACCTCCACAGCACTAGAGGGCATCGAGTTTCTGAGGGTTCAGTGGTGTTTGTATATAGTCTTTGGTTTAGTGATGATCTTTGTAAATTTTATCTGATCAAACAACAAATGATTTTAAATCTTAATTATAAACGATTGTAAACATCGAGGTCTCGACATCACAGAGAGAGAGACGACTTTAACTACAAGTGTGTTACTACTCACTATATTTACTGTGATTTTGATGTGTATTTAGTAAATATTAGAGCTTTATGTTACACAGCTGCAGTCAAAAGTATTCAACCCCCAAGATGTTTGCAAGAAATGAATGAAACAAGATCAAGTTTAAACAAAATGTGTACAAGCTGTGTAAAATATATGTGCAGTGTAAAATCTCAGCAGTCCATAAATAAAAAAGTGTTTTGGCCTTTAAACAACATGTAAATATTGTGAATGAATATGGAAACATTTCTGATAGTCAGGGGATTATATCCAAGTGTAAATGTTGTAAGAGAAATTTGCAATAACTGGAGATTTTAATGACTTGTTATTGTTCCTTCACAGAAAGTCCACAGCTGTGTTTAGAATCGGAACACCAAAGAAAACTTGATTTTCCATGTGGTTTCAATTTATTCTCTCTGTATTGGAGTAAAGTATCGGAGAACATTCTCAACATCACAGAAGAGCTGCTATACTAGTAAACAAGTTCAAGTTTAAAAAGTTAAAATAGAACATAAAAAAACTCAGTTTAAGTGCTGGTGGGGAGCAAGATGTTTGCTGTGTGTATGTGTGTGTGTGTGTGTGTGTGGCTTTACAATCCATGAACAAGACCCCAGGGGGCACAGTACAATCTCTGGTCCAGACCCCAGGGGGCGCTGTATGATGACTGACCCAGACCGATGACTTACCTGTCAGATCTCTCTGGGGTCTGCTCAGTGACTGAAACCCCAAAGTGCTCCCCCGGTGTGGGCCAGAATAGTGCTGCCCACCACACGTGGCATGTGTGCTCAAATTCTCTTACAAAACTCCACAACTATGGAATAATCTTCCTGTCTCTGTTAGAGATTCAGACACAGTCTCCATGTTTA
>JAOTRQ010090207.1:0-10845 GCA_028565875.1 Hoplisoma paleatum
GTGGTTCACAATTTACTAAGTACTCGTCAACACATATTTAGCTTCTTCTAACCACACACATACAAAAAGGCAGACATAGATGTTAGAATAAATGTCAATAGCTTTGATATCTTAACAAACCACAAATTCTTTTGAGACAAAACATTCACTCAATCTCCTTTAAAATGAATTTGTGGTCATTTATTTCTGGTCAAATACAGACAGTGCCTGTCATTAATGGAAAGTCATTTTAAAATTTAGACGATCATACTCTGTAACTTGATTAAAGTATATATTACACTGAAATTACATGTTAAGTAAACTACAGCTTACAAAAATAAACAGCCACTTTCCACTTTTGTTTGTCGTTTTTTGTTGTACCTCTGACATTTGAAGGCCAGTGATATGTCTCATTGGGCTCCAAAACTTTCACAGTCACAGTGGACACTTTACACAGTAAAACACAGGACACTTTGCCATTGAGACCGGAGACTAAATCACTGAAACTATTAAGTGCTATTGTAGTTCCCAACTTGCAATCTTCTGGTATTGTGCTGGTAAATGATGATACTTTAATTTCCGGCACTTCATCATTTAAATCAATACTCTGTATTAAAATGCTTTTTTTCTGCTTTTTGTGGTACAGCTGCTTTTTTGGATGCCTATTTCGTATTGGTTCTTTTGCTCAAAATCTATTTTTCCTTTTACAACTTATTCTCCTTTTATAGGACCTAAATAGAAAAGCGTACGCATTTCATCCTCCACACCAGGAGCAAAACTATAAAACACCTCACCATTTAACCCATCGTCTAAATCAGTTGCGTTTACCTTCATAATTGTTGTATCTATCGGAGTATTCTCAGATATGTTTGTCGAATATGAGTCTTTTGTAAAGACTTTACTGTTGTCATTTATATCAAGAACAAACACAATTATTTCCATAGTCCCGGTTTTGGTGGGTTTTCACCATCCATTGCTGTGAGAATAAGTTCATGAACAAAGTTTGTTTCTCTGTCTAATAATTTCTGTAAAATTAAAAATGGCATCATAAGGTCCGTCTTTCATCTCGATTCGAAAATGTTCATTATCACTAAGTTTGTATGTTTGCACTGAATTTGTCCCGCTGTCTGGATCGCGTGCAGCTTGTAACTGGATGCTTAAATGTCCACTATTTCAAGCATAACGTGATGAATTTCTAGAGGATTGTCAAGAACGATTTGTAGATTAATTATGCACGATATGAATCTTTCACAAACCTCTTCTCGGTCTACTTTTTCTTTTAAATATAAATTCTGATTGAGCTTAAACGTAGATGTTCCTGTTGTCGATACGACGAAGACCCCTTACATTTAACACCTGATCAAAACCCAAATCCTTTGCAACATAACCAACAACAGTGCCATCTTAACTTTCCTCATTAATGAAATATTTAATATGTGCCTGACTCTTCCAAAACAGTAGAGTTAAAGCCATAATTGCAAGAATCAGTCACCACAAAGCGTGTCTCTTTTGTCCCATTTTGGAAGCAAATAGTCCAGGTTTCATCCACATTAACCGGAACAATCCAGCGTTTCCATATTATTGCTTGCCATTATGAATTAACTGATCTGTATAAAAACAGCGCTCCTAAGAGTGTAGCGTACAACCGATAATTAAGGATATTCCAACAACGAAAAACGAGTATGCGTGCGAATCCTAATTTTAGTTTAAACAGACATTGTGTGACCTGTCAGTTCATTGCAAGCACAATAAACAGTAAATTGTGGCTAAATATAAACGGTATACATTATAAATGCATAAAGTATCATATACATGGTAGACTGCTTAAAAGTTTAAATAAAAAAAGTTGCAAATGCAGCAAATTTATTATTTTATTGCTGTTAGCTGTCAAAATCTTTATATTTTTTAACAGTTTAAATTAGATTAAAACTGCACTAACACTCTAAAAGCAAAAGCCTAACTCATTCTGGCTAAGACTTTAAACAGAAAATAATTTTAATTAATAAAATCAAATAAATATCATGAAAATGCTTGTGATGTGCACTGCAATACAAAATTCTAATAAAAAATAATTAACAAAAAGTTGCAACACCTAACACTTTTGGAACACGTGCATCTATATTACAAAAATAAAATGCTGACAAACAGAAAAAAAAAACGTTTTCTAAAAATCTTTCCATTTAAGCTATTGTATTCAGTTTCAGTTGAGGTTTAAAAGTAAATTGACATAAACAATTTATCTTCAACCTTAAATACAAAACCCCCATGATTCACGTTACCTAATAAATATTGATAAGTTCTTCACTTTAAAATAAAAAGATTAATATAACGCCTTATGGGAAAAATCAAATAAATATATGAGACTTCTGCTAAGCAACTTCATCCCTCTCTAAACACTTGTTTTGCATACTGCTAAAAATAAAATGTTTATGCTGGACCAACTCACATATAAGCTTTATGTCCATATAATTGGTAGAATCTGGGACATAGTGAACTGCCAATAAATGAAGTATATCTACCTTTATAGACTACTATCTGCATTATAAGCAAGTATTTTTGTTAGATTTCAAAAAAACTTGCTTACCTCTTCAGAAGCTTGCCTCCTGTGATCTTGAACAGCTAGTGTATTTCCATTACTGCCTAAAGTTGAACCAATACTCATTCTGGGACCAACTAACATATACCGTTTATCTCCAGATCTGTACTGGATGCTGTGGCACAATGTCCCATCATAGGCTGTATCCTCCACAAACTTTGATGGATAGTCTGTGGATTTGGAGCACTGCATTACTAACAGTACTGTAATGCTTATGAGGAAAAGCACAGTAACACAGCCCAAGACAATGGTCAAATAAAATGTAATGTTGTTTTCCTTTTCGTCTTCTGTTGTAATTCTAACATTTGAAGGCCAATCGAGAGCTTCTTTGGGCTCCACAATTTTCACGATCACATTTGCTGTTGCAGAAAGAGAGACGTTGCCATTGTCTTTGACCAGTATAACAAGATTGTGTTCAGCATGGTCCGTTTCTGTAAATGCACGAAGGGTCCTTATTTGTCCTGTATATCGGTCCAAACCAAAAAGACTGTGGTCACCAACTTCCAGCATTGAAAATAATAACCAGCCATTGTATCCTATGTCTGCGTCATATGCTCTTATTTGTGTAACCAAATGCCCAGCATTCACATTCCGTGGAATCTCCTCCACACATGCAGCTGAGCTATTAGTATTCCCCGAGCATAAGATCACTGGAGAGTTGTCGTTCTGATCCAAAATGAAAACGTTCACGGTGACGTTGCTGCTTAATGATGGTGTTCCAGAATCTGTAGCTACAACTTGGAACTGAAAAGTTTTTAGTGTCTCAAAGTCGAAGCTTGTCAATGCAAAAATGTCTCCACTTTCAGAGTTTATGTTTAATAATAATGAATCCTTGTTTGCTTTCCCAGAATCTTTAAAAATGTTATATGTGATCATGGCATTTTCACCCAAGTCATGGTCCCAAGCAGATATAGAAAATATAGTCGTGCCTGGGACGTTATTTTCATTAACATAAAAGCTGTATTGACTGAGAGAAAATTCAGGTCTGTTATCATTAACATCAGATACTAAGACTGTGATTGTTTTCATTGACGACATTGACGGCTTCCCGGCATCTTTGCCAACCAATGATATACTATATTGAGGATTTTTTTCTCTGTCAAGGAACGAGGCAGTTGTTAAAGAATAAATATTGTCCTCCGATGACTGTATTAATCTAAAAGATGTATTTTCGAGCAACGCGCAGGAAATTTTTCCATTATTACTGGAATCAAGATCACTGACACTAACCAATGCTATTGTTGTCCCCAATTTGGAGTTTTCTGGTATTGTGCTGATAAATGACGTGACTTCAATCTCCGGCGCATTATCATTTAAGTCAATAATCTGTACTAAAATGCTCATGTCTGCCCTAAGGGGTACCGCGGCTTTATCAGATGCCTGAATATAAATCTCGTATTGGTCCTTCTGCTCAAAATCTATTTGTCCTTTTACAACCAATTCCCCCGTTTTAGCATCTAGATAAAATAGTGCTCTTACTTCATCGTCCACACCATGAGCAAAACTATAAAACACTTCACCGTTTAAGCCATCGTCTAAATCAGTTGCATTTACCTGTATTATCGTTGTATCTATCGGAGCATTCTCAGTTATCTTTGCTGAATATGAGTCTTTTGTAAAGACTGGACTGTTGTCATTTATATCAAGAACTTTAACAATTATTTTCATAGTTCCTGTTTTTGATGGTTTTCCACCATCAATAGCGGTGAGAATAAGTTTATGTTCAGAACTTGTTTCCCTGTCCAATGATTTCTGTAAAATTAAAAATAGCATACGATCCGATCCTCTGGTTTTAACCTCGACTTGAAAATGTTCATTATGACTAAGTTTATATGTTTGGACTGAATTTGTACCAATGTCTGCATCACGTGCAGCTTGTAGCTGAAACCGTGAACCAGTTAATGCGCTTTCCCCTATCTCCAGATGCTTTTCTTTCTCTTGAAATGCTGGCGCATGATCGTTTATGTCCACTATTTCAATCGCAAAATAATGAATTTCCAGAGGATTGTCTAGAGCGATTTGAAGATTAATTACACACTGGATTACTTTTTCGCAAACCTTCTCTCGGTCTATTTTTTCATTTATATACAACACACCATCATTCTGATTGAGCTTAAACTGAGATTTTCCTGTAGTTGATACGACACGAATTCCCCTCTCTTTTAAATTGTTAAGATCAAAGCCCAAATCCTTTGCAATATTTCCAACAACAGTGCCGTCGTTCTGCTCCTCAAGAACGGAATATCTCGTCCGAGCCTGGCTCATTTTCCAAAACAGCAAAGCCAGTGCCACAACAGCAAGATTTATTTGCAACGATACGTGACTCCTTCGTTTCATTTTGTCTTTTTTTCACCTTACCATAAGCAATATCACAAGTACGTTTCCATATTTCTGTTTGGCGTCTTGTAGGGATAAAATTAACAACACTATTTTAAAATTAAATCCGTGTAGAAATGTTGGAAATGTCCGTATAAAAATATCCAATAGGGTGAGACCAAGTGTGTTATGGAGGCTGTTTAAACAGTGACCGAAAAATAAACCAGGCTAAGAAACGTTAGATTAGTTTATACTGACATCGTGTGATCACCTAGCTCACTGCAGGGACATATTACAATAAACTGGATGTCGTAAAATCTGATAGCTACATTGTACATTGCTGCAGAATTAAGAATAAACTGTTTTGAGCACAAATTTAGAAAATGATTTGTGATCTTGCTCTCATGCTGGGGTGAAGGTATTGTCGAGGGAATCGTAAATAATAAATTAAGATAATTTAAAAAAAATATGTGCACACACATTGTCTACACTAGGCCCAAACCTACAATCTATTAGTAGTTTTTTGTGTTTACCGGTATTAAACCATTTCATCATTTATATCGAACGCTTGCTAATTTCCAACAACCTTACCCAAGTACATTTACATTACACTTTCAGCATTTGTCAGATTACTTTATCTGAAGCAAATTACATTATAGTATACAACCTGAGCAATTAAGGGTTATTGGGTGAGCTTTAAAATGACATCATTCAGATTACCAACTCAAGGCCAAGGTCAACTGACTCAAGGTCAAATAATCTGATCATCCACAAATCTTCTGTTTTTCTGGAATAGCCACCTTGTTCATCATTCACAATATTGAACAGATTAAATCACTCAAAACATCATTTCAGTTAAAACTTTGTGGTGTTATCACCTGGTCTGGAAGGATTGTCTATGTGTGTTTATGGTTGGGAGGTTGCCCAAAGAGTCTAGTCATTAAAACATACTTGTAATTTTATTTGATGTGCTTTCTCTCAGTGGGTTTTGTTAAGAACAATAAGGGTTTTGTCAAGAAAGGCATCAGACATAAAAACTTTGGCACAAAGTCTTAAGGTAAAGCCCCAAACTTATTCAATAAATTGTTCAATAGTGTTATGTGTACATATGACTTACTGAGTGCTTACCTCTTCAGAATCTCTCCAACTGCGGTCTCGTACCACAAGAGTATTTTCATTACTGCCAGAAACTACAGCAGAACCAAAGCTCATTCTAGGTCCAACTAGCATGTACCGTTTATCTCCGGATTTGTACTGGATGCTGTGACATAATGTTCCATCATAATCTGTTTTGTTTAAAAAACTGGAAGAAGCATCTGTAGTTTTTGTGCACTGAATTAAAATCAACACAAACATGCTTATGAAAAAAAGCACTGAAACAGTACATAATGTAATTATTAAATAAAATGTAATGTTGTTTTCTTCTTCATTTTTCATACTGCTTATAACATTGGAAGTGGAAGTAATCTCTTTTGGTTCCACAACTATGAGAGTTACAGTTGCTGTGACAGAAAGTGAAATATTACCATTGTCTTTGACCAGTATTACCAGTTTATGTCTGTTTTCATCTGTTTCAGTTATTGCACGAAGGGTTTTTATCTGTCCTGTATAGCGGTCCAAACCAAAAAGACTGTGGTCACTTATTTCCAACAATGAGAATAATAACCAGCCATTATATCCTATATCTTTGTCATAAGCTCTCATTTTAGTAACAAAATGTCCAGCATTCACATTGCGTGGAATTTCCACCACACCTTCCGCAGATCCATTAGAACTGACTGGATATAAAATCACTGGAGAGTTGTCGTTCTGGTCCAGAATGAACACTTTAACTGTGACGTTGCTGTTTAATGATGGAGTCCCAGAATCTGTTGCAAAAACGTGGAACTGAAATGTTTTCACTCTCTCAAAGTCAAAGCTTTTCATTGCAAATATGTCTCCACTTTCAGAATTTATGTTGAGAAATAAAAATGAAGAATCTTTGTTTTCTTGGCCAAAGTCTTTCATAATGTGGTATGTGATCATAGCATTATCGCCCAAATCATAATCATAAGCAGACACAGAAAAAATTGACGCCCCGATCGGATTATTTTCGGAAACGTAAAATATGTATGGGCTTCTGGAAAATACAGGAATATTATCATTTACATCAGACACTAAAACGGTGATCGTCTGAGATGACGATTGTGGAGGCTTTCCCGCGTCTTTGGCAAATATTATCACGTCGTGTTGTGTTTTCTTCTCTCTATCGAGCAATGACACAGTTGTCAGTGCATAAATATTGTTTTGCGACGACTGTGTTAACTGAAAATATGTATCTTCCAGTAACGAGCAGGACACTTTTCCATTGACACCGGAGTCTAAATCGCTAATACTAATCAGTGCTATTGTAGTTCCCAGCTTAGAATCTTCTGGTACTGTGCTTTTAGATGACGTTATTTCGATTTTTGGGGCATTATCATTGATGTCGATTATGTTTATTAAGATGCTTTTATCTGTTGTTAGAGGGACAGCCGCTTTGTCCGACGCCTGAATATCAATCTCATATAGTTCCTTTTGCTCAAAATCGATTGGTCCTTTAACAACTACTTCTCCCGTGATGGGATCTAAATGAAAAAGATTACGCACGTCATCGTCTACTTCATGTCCAAACGCGTAAAATACTTCGCCATTTAAACCATCATCTTGATCAGTTGCGTTCAGTTGTATTATAGTTGTACCTATCGGAGCGTTTTCAGTTAGCTTAGCAGAGTACATATCTTTTATAAAAAGTGGAGCATTATCGTTGACATCTAGAACGTTTATAGTTATTTCCATGGTCCCGGTTTTTTGTGGTATTCCTCCATCCTGTGCTGTGAGAAAAAGTTGATGACTTGATTTAATTTCCCTGTCTAATGCTTTTTGTAAAATCAGAATAGGGACTTTTCGATCCAATTCTCTGTCTTTAACCTCAATTCGAAAATACTCATTATTAATTAGTTTATAAGTTTGAACGGAATTAGTTCCGCTGTCTGGATCGCGTGCAGCTGGCAGCTGAAACCGTGCACCAGGCACTACGCTTTCCCAAATATCCAGACGCTTTTCTTTCTCGTGGAAAACCGGAGCATGGTCATTTATGTCCACTATTTCCATCGCAACGTGATGTATTTCTAGTGGATTTTCAAAAGAAATCTTCAGATTTATCAAGCACGATATGCTTTTTTCACATACCTCCTCTCGGTCAATCCTGTTTTTGATGTACAAAAGACCATCATTTAGATTAATCTTGAAAAAAGGATCCTCCAACGGTATCACACGAAATCCTCTTTGTTGTAGAATTTTGTAATCAACACCCAAATCCTTTGCGATATTTCCAACTACGGTGCCATCTTTCTGTTCCTCTGGAACTGAATATTTGATCTGTGCATTGTTCTCACTCCAAAACAGTAACGACAGTACAACGATAACAAGGTTAAACCGCCACGATCTATGCATCCTGTCTTCCATTTTGGGCAACAAAATGTGTGTATCCAGATTCCGGCTACATCAGTATTTATAAATACTGGGTATTTATTTTAATCCAATTCGGTTCTTTCCACTCACAAACTGCATCGTCCAAACGAATGTAAATGTCGTTTCTTTCCATCCGATGGCCGAGAGGTAAACGCGTAGAGAAAACAAAACGAGTTTAATTTGGATTATACTGACACCAGGCGATATCATAATTTACTGCAGAAGAAAAATGGATTCTGGTCACTTTGAAAGATATTATAGAATTTTGCCACTTTATATTGCATATTAAATGTACGGGAAGGAACATATTGAACATACTGAAAGGACATACTTGCAAGACTAGATATGTAACAGTAAGAAAGTTAACATTAGCTAATCAAACAGCGGCGTTGTCTTTAAAAAACAGATCACAAAATTACTTAAATTATCTTTATATTTAAAAATACATATTTGAAAATTGTAAAATTATAATTAAAATGTAACACATCAATTTTATTCCTAGCATCAACTATTCAATACACACTGCAAGACCTCTCAAAAGCAATTAAGACAATGATTTAACAAATACGCCCTACATCCTAAGTGTAAGTTTAATATTCACCATACAGTGCCTCATTTTGGCCACGACGCCTAAACACCTAGTTTATTATGAGCATCTCACCTAAACTCAAATTATCAGACTAAATAAACCACCACTTTTTGCAAATAAACTATTAGTTTTAACCTTTAAAGAATGTATTTTATTATTAACAGTATAACTACCGACTGCTTGCATCTATATCTCTTTGTCTGCGTTCTGGTACCACGAGAGTATTTTCGTAACTCCCAGGTACTAAAGTAGAGCCAGTACTCATACTGGGTTCAACTATCATGTACTTTTTATTTCCAGATCGGTAGTGTAATAAACACAATAATGCTTATAAAAAACGAAATAGAGCCAAAAGTAAAAATTTAATGAAATACATCGCTACTGTCTTCTGTCATTTGTTGTTTCATAAATATTTAAAGACGTGACTGCCTCGTTGGGTTCAACATCTTTGACAATTACAGTTGATGTTGCTGAAAGAGAAACGCTGCTAATGTTTTTTACCAGGCAAATACGTTTATGTTGGGCCTCGTCTGTTTCTGTAAATATAATTCTGATTTGTCCTGTATATCGATCCAAACTGAAGAGACTGTTATTACTTGCTTTAAGCAAAGAAAATAATACCAGCCATTGTATTATATATTTTTGTCATAGGCTTTCACTTAAGTAACAAAATGTCCAGCTTTTACATCGTGTGGAATCTTCACCACACCTTTAGTAGAACCATTAAAACTTAGAATGGATATATAATCACTGGAGAGTTGTCGTTTTGATCCGGAATTAACACTTCCTGAATCTGTAGCAACAAATTGGAATCGAAATGTTTTAACTGTCTCAAAGTCAAAACTGACCTGAAAAACTAACCTGCAAGAAACGTTTATTCAATTTATGCTGACACCGAGCGTCACAGTTACACGTCAAGAAAATAATCCAGCCCGTGCATTTAACAAACATGCAGTGCATTCTATTTAAATTCTTAAAGCTTTATATTTTTGTTTGTTAGTTTTTTTTGTTTAATATAACCTAATGCTTTAGATGTTTCAGTACTTACGGAGAGAAAACGGTTAAATATTACACAAGTTTCATCAGTAGGCTGCACAAATATTTGTCAGACATGGTCATGGGCAATTGTGTATATCAAATTTACCTTACTTGCATTTTTGGATTCTGGGAGCAAACCCATGCAGACACGAGGAGCATTTGCAAACAACACAAGAAAAAACAAGGACCAACCGAGGACTATTTTGAAGAGACATTTTAAGGAATTATTAACATTAGTAATACATACGTTTGATATTACTAATACCTTTGTTTTCAAATGTTTCCCCCTTAGCTTTATTTGAATTAATACATTAGGTGATAAATATTTATTATTCTGTCCAAAGCCGCACCTTCACTCATATACTCAGTACAGTGTTAGGAATCAAATGAACAAACAACAATAATATTCAGTAAAACATCTCTTACAATTTAACATAATTGTTTGAATCATTTAGATGTCAAGTATACTTCATATATGAAACTTGAACAGCAAAGTTAGGCAAAGCAATTCTCACAAAAAAGTTACATAAAAAGTTAATACAACAACAAATGCGAAGTTATAACGAAGTTATAACCAAGCGACCTGAAAATGAAAGCTGGAAACAAAGTTTGTTTCAGAAAAAAAAAGTCATGCAGTGCTAGCAAAATGAAAAAATAAGTTAAAAAGGAAGTTTAAAATGAAGACTACTGTAACTTATTACTTATCACTGTACCACTGACCCTACTAACCATCATAGACAACTGGACAGAGGAACACACACACACGCGCGCACGCACGCACACACACACACACACACACACACACACACACACACACACACACACACACACACAC
>JAOTRQ010090216.1:0-10845 GCA_028565875.1 Hoplisoma paleatum
AGTTTTATTCTCTCAATTTTTATATTTTTTTCTGAATTCCTCTCAAAATTAAGGGTGCGGCTTAGATTCGGGTGCGGCTTATACTCGGGCCAATATTGTTGGAATTGTTAGGATGGGATTGGGATTGTTGGGATTGTTAACCTTTCTGTGGTCTTTCTGTGTTCACTTTTCTACAAAATAAAATGTATTATTTCTGTTATAAAACTGCCTAAAATTCAAGCAGTTCAGCATCAATCATTGCTTTAATAACATATATAAAGATGAACATGAATTTTAATTACTGAATATATATTAAGTAAAACAAGAATTACAGCAACATTTCTTCAGATTCTGCTAAAATGTAAAAATAAAACCATAATTAACAATTCCACGCAAGATTTAGTTCATAGGTTATCAGATTCTGGACAGTTGGCATTTTTACAGAAGGATAAGTAATTACAAATCCTGACAATAAGCACATCAGACTGGGTGTGATGATTGAGTGCTGCTTTACATGTTCTGTAATGGGGGAGGGTTTTGCAGTAAGTATTTATAGCCTCCTCCCATCACCACGTCAATAAAGACAGCACTCGTACTGCATTTTTGCACCAGTTTCACACTGAAACCTTGGAATTACCCAATAGACTGGCCCACATTCTCATCATGGCTTTATCCTGATCTGGATGCGACTGTTCTCTAGCAAAATGAATATCAAGGCCGGTTTGGGATTGTAATGTTTGTACACAATACTATAGATACACTGCCTGAACTCCGGGTGGGTCTTACTGTTTGTAAAAGCCAACTAAACTCCTCCCAGTGAAGGAAACATTAGGTTTAAGAGTAGCATGATGCAAATAATAAAATATTTTATAATCAATTTTTACAAGTCATTAAGAATTCTCCTCCTACAATTAATAATTATTAGTAAATTATCTGTTAATTATTATCAATACCTAATACAAAGTGTGAGGACACTTGGTATAATAGTTTGCAGGTTTTAAACAAATGCTTATATACTATTACACACTTAAATGACACAGTACCAGTAATATGTCGGTGTCTAGTAGTACTTGTAAGAGTTTAACAAGTGCAGCTATGCTGTAAAACTCTTCTAAAGTATATTGCCAAGTGTAATTAGATTTTGTGATATGATAAAATATTAGATATTGACACAAATAATAGTGCCTTAAAGGCAATTGTAGCCATAGAATGTTGAGCGAAATCCCAATATTTGGCAAGTTGTTTATATGTAAGCCCATATTCACACCAATAGACAAAAGTCTGGTATGCAAAATCATTGGAACGGTGTTGGCCCAATACAGAGTCAAGTAAGCTCAGCATAATTTATCAAGGTTGATCAAGGTTGTTGTGTATTTGGAGTCGACAAAAAATGCTACACAGGTCACGAATCTACCCTGAATGTGTCAGTAATGTGTGGCAGAACATTTTGTTTTTAATTATTCATATAGTCATGCATGTTTAGAGGAAATTTGAAGTAGCCATATACTGGTACATTTTTAGAGGCGGGAGGAAGCTGGAATATGCAAAGAAATTTGATGTAGACACACATGCAAAACTATTGGGAAACTGTGAGAGGCACCCATAATACTTACCGCATTACCCCATCCCATTAGGTTTAGTTTTTCACGATATATGCAAATGTAATGAAATAAATTAAATATTAAATTGCTGATTAAAATTGGGACTACATGTTGGACTACTTTAGTAACAGTCATGGTTCAGTAATAGAGAATGTTAGCAGCCAGGTACTGACATTACATGAATTAGTGGAGAGAAGAACCGAGAGAGTTTGAGGTTCAAAAAATGGCTGATTTTTTCTTAGTCATTGTGTCAGATGAGCCTGCACACCATTGAATTGTTTCATTTCAAGTCACGATGCTAGTCACTGCAGCATGTAGATGTGAGAGACTCACTATCTACAGTGTATTAGTGCTGGCAAATGCTCACATTCTCACACACCAAATTCTCCCTTTTTGTCGATGACCCGTGTATTTGCTAATCATTTCTCTCAGTCGGTCGCATTTCTATGCTGCATTAACGTCACGCGTTGGGGTTCCCGACGTCATTCTGTGGCGTTGTTATGACTGCAGCGTACATCGCGGCACCCTGCCTCCTTAGGAACAAAGATTTGTGCTAAACAAATGTGCCCTCTTTTTACCTCTAGACATTTACCTCTAGACATTCTGAATTCTGTACATTATATGTATTTCTTACACTATTTTATATTTGTTTGCTTTCATTTGTCAAATTTTGTCTGCCGATTCAGTGTTACATAAAGTTCCTACGTGATGTGAGTCACATTGTATACACCTTTTACCCTCTCTCTCTCTTTCTCTCTCTCTCGCTCTCATTCAGTCACGTTCACTCTCAGTTGGGTGACATCATTAGGATTTCATTCAACGTAGCCTTTTTGTGTGTTGGGTAATCTGCATTAGGGCAAGTGAAACGGCACTTGATTGGTTCATGACTGAAACCCAACCCTTCTCTTGCACCGCTCTGAACAGGCTTCAGCCACCACAGGCACTCAGATCTCCAAAAGAAAGTGATTATTAATGGTGCCGTTGGCTGTACAGTAATAAGAGTGCTATCTTTGCCTAATCCTATAAAAAATGTGTGTACTGCTGAACTGAAAACACTTAAACACACTGCTGGAGGGTGTGGAAATATGACTAAAATAATGTGGAATTGAGATTTAAATAAACTTGTCAGGTTTCCCTGTGATTTTATTATTATTTATGTTCCAGCAGTTGCAGAAATGAAAGCTATTGGAATGTGGGTGAAAGAGTGACCTAGTCATGATTATTCTTGGTTCATATGATGAGAAATCGAAATAAAATTTGATTTCTTGAGTTTCTAGAATATAATTGTTATGGTACTTTAAAAGCTTGGCTTGACTATGCACAGTATAAGCTCCAGTCCTACCACTATTGTATACGTGTTTCTTTTACATTTTCGGCCACACAACAAAACACACATGCTTAAAACCAGAATCTTTTAGATATAGTATAATAATTCTAGTTTGTACTAATGTGTCATTCTATTGTTATGCAGAATCATGAATAACCCTTGTTCATTTGCTTCTCATGTAACTGCATGAGGTTCCCTAGTCGCTTTAATAATCCATGTTAAATGATCCAAGTTTCAGAAGCCAAAGCATACCAGACTAACCATTAATATTTTTAATTAGTGCTATTTTTGTTTTTTTTTAGCTTAAACAAACAATGGTTCAATAAATTCATAATTTTAAGATTTCAAAACCTTAACATGACGATATGACCCATTAAATGACAGGAGGGATAAGCTGCTCTGAAGGTCGTTTAGCTGGAGTCATTTAGCTGGAACCTAGTGGTTAGGGAATGCCAGTTCAAAACTAATGCTGTTGTTAGTCTCATGCTCAAGACCCTTATTTGTTAATTTATTGAGCATTTTAACGTCATGTTTTTAAACCTTAGGTCATATCCATGACAGGAATCACACAAGTCTCAAACAATACACAAGTCACATCAAATGCCATATCTGCATGTTTTTGGATTGTGAGAGGAAACCAGAGTACTCAGAGTAAACCCTGTCTGTCGAATATAACTATTACTCAACACTATGTGACTTTTACTCAACACTAAGTCTCTTAAAGTATCTGCTGAAAGTGTAAATGTAGTCAATTAAGTTGTGCTGCAGAACCTAAAAACAAGGCAAACTTTTCTATATTCTTAAAATTGAATTATTTTCCTCTCTTTTCTTTTCACAGGTGTGTTTCTCATTCCCTATGTGTTATTTATATTTCTTGGCGGTATTCCTATTTTTTTCCTTGAGATTGCTCTTGGTCAGTTCATGAAGGCTGGAAGTATCAATGTGTGGAACATCGCACCTCTCTTTAAAGGTAAGTGTTGCACCGTTTAATATTGTGTGATTTTGTGTGTTCTTATTAGTTGGCATTAGTTATCTGATTTACATTTTTTACCATTTAAAATCTGTTAATCTTTAGGCTCTTTTTCTATGCGTTTTGTATTTCAGGATTGGGTTTTGCCTCTATGGTCATTGTGTTCTTTTGCAACACCTACTACATCATGGTTTTGGCCTGGGGTTTCTATTACCTCATTAAGTCCTTCAGCTCTACGCTGCCTTGGTCCTCATGTACAAATGAGTGGAATACAGAGAGCTGCATTGAAATCTTCCGCCATGAAGACTGCCAGAATGGCACCATTGGCAACTCCACCTTTGGAAACATGACCTGCGAGGAGCTTGCTAATGGTCGTTCGCCCATCATTGAGTTCTGGGAGTACGTTTTTGTTTGTGCTTTTACAAAATAATGTATGGTACAATTTACAGTTGTGGTTTTATTTCAAATGAAAGTTAGTGATAATTTATGTCGAATTATATATTGGTCATGTGTTTTTATAGCTTTTATATTTGAATCGTGGTGTATACAAATCGTTGATCTTAAAGCCCTGTTTTAAAAATTCCAAGAACACCCAGCACGGCCTGAATAAAAAAGGTTGATTCATAATATACTTAGTTTGGGGTGATACAATGGTGCCAATTTTTTTTCCTCTTTGTGATTTTCCAGCCTACAATAACACCAAATTATCTACTAGTACTAATACTACTAGTAGTAAGATACAGTAAACAATCATCTAAATCTGACTCCCTTTTGAGCTAAGGTCATGCAGTTTGTTGCTTGATAGATGGCTACAGCCTTGATTTGTTTATACTCTGATGATTCCTGAACTCCCTAGCCGAATCAAGAACCATACCATACACGAACCAAGCAGACTGTTTTCATTATTAACTTTAGTAAAAAAAAACATTCTACAGAGTTTGTTTTTGTTACTATGATAAATACTGGAGTATAATAATGCAGTATTTCTTTTCATTATTGTTCAGGAATAAGGTGTTGAATATCTCAAAGGGCCTGGATGAACTGGGTGAGCTGAACTGGGAGATGATCTTGTGTCTGCTGGCTGTCTGGGTTATGGTTTACTTCTGTGTGTGGAAAGGGGTTAAGTCGACTGGCAAGGTATTAATGCACTCCATTCTCTCTCTCTCTCTCTCTCTCTCTCTCTCTCTCTCTTTCGCTCTTATATATAAATATATATATGACAAAATTACATCTTTTTATCTATCCACTCCTTCTCTTATCTTTTCCAAGGCATTATTGCCTTTTCCAATGGCCTGAAGTTGAAAGTCTTGGATATGCTTTTGAACCACATTTCGACTGTCCATTGTTTGTAAATATTTGGCATGTTCCACCATTTTTGGTGGCTTTGAGTGTGTGAGGTTGATGACTGTTCCTGTCTCATTAAAGCTTTTTCTATGTTGTTTTGACACATGCTATTCTATATTCAGTTGTGCTATTTTGGGGGTCAAAGTGGCCCCTGAGAAACCAGAAAGCACTAGTGGTGGCCCAGGGGGCAATCTGACCTCTAAAAAAAGCAGAATTAAACATCAAAACATGTGAAAACAACATAGAAAAAGCTGCATCAATGATCCATTAAAGCTTTTCTTATAATCGGAAGAATCGTGTCCTCCATTGATAGAGCAATGTGACTTTCTCTTCTGACTGCGACCCGCATATCTCCTCCCACTGCTGGTCCTCCACAATAGCGCAGGAATGATGCAGACACATCACCATAGCAACGTCATTTGCAAAGTGGGAGTGGTTTTGACCATATCAGGCCATTATATTGTAAATCTTCAGTGTGGTTGGTCGGTCAGGGCAGATTTTCTGCAATAGGACGTGACCAGGCTCTCGTGCTCATGGCTGAAAGCCAGTGTCTGCTCTGTAAGGGCTTGGGGGGTGGAGATCACATGAATCTTCAGCATTAGAATGACACTGGTTTATTTCTGGTGTGTGATGCAGTCAGCCTTCCTCCTACGCTGATTTTACAACCATTTGCTTATGTTTCACATACCACTGTCTTCAAAATGACCATTAAAAGAAAAACAATGTAATGGAGAGATAGCATTTCCTTATATAAATTGTAAGATTATGTATGTGGACTTAATTTCTCTTTCAAATTCTAAGCTAAGCTAATTTTCAAATCTTATTTGATTAGATAATATATAAGGTAAGAAGAATTGGTATTTTCCTGGACATAGATCATGGCTATACTTAGAGCTTAACTGAATTCCCAGGGCTCCAGCTTGTATAGTTCAGAAGTAAAGATGTGGTAATGCGATAATGCAGTGAAGCTGCAGCAAACCCACTAGCATTAACATCGGACAAGGTCATAAAGTTATAAGCAAAGATGCTTATTAAAATCATTTTATCCTGCAGTCCAAGGTCAAATATACGTCAGACACAATGCTTTACTTTAATACCGAGTTAGTTGATTTACCATATTTAACCACGTGTTCTATTAAATTCTCTGTCAATGTTTATAAACAAAAATGTAACATTGTTTTTTATCACAAGAAATACTGATTATATACTGTACTAAGTCCTGTGGTATGATGTCAAAAGACAGCTGTTATCCAGAGAAGGCAAAAACAAACTCTGATAATTATGACCAACTTCCTAATATGTGTTCACCTCCTGCCGCTATGATTCACTGCCATCTTTCCTTTACAATCTCTTTTATAAGAAGCAAAAACTCTTTTAACAAGCTACAAAAGCTTTTAGTCAACATAGTTCATCCTTTGCCTCTGCTTTGTTTGCCTATGCAGCTCCTGGTCCCAGTTTACCACTGCTATGGGAACACGCAACAAAACTTCACAATCAAATCAAAACATTTTTGTTGTTATAAACACATCAACTTTATGGATAAAATGTTCAATTACTGCGTACCCAAATCACTTGACGGTTTTGTGATCATTTTATTCACTTCACCTTTTATTGGTCAACAAAACACAACAAAAACCTAAAGTAGTTCCAAAATTATAATCAATGTTTAAATATCCACAATACAATACAATTCAGTGCAATTTGTGACAATAATAAAAAATATCTAATATCCTGTATAAAAGTACAGTGCAGTATCCAGTACTTTGTCTGATAAAGATGAATTACATGTTAACGCCTCACTGTTGGTTCATTGTTTCACCACACCTCCACACTGTCAAGGCGAATCAAAGCCGGACCTTATACCATGGTCACATGGTAAAAGTAAGACCTAGGCAGATAGTACAGAGACTTATTCAGAAAAAAGGTCCCCTGGGAATGGCAGGGTCAGCGTCTGAAGTGTATGTCCTGAATAGCTGTCCTGTCTCCGTGCCGCATTGTCCTTGAGTCGGGTGCATCATCCCAAAGGTCTGAACCAGACTTAGACTTTTGGTGTGTGAATCATTTCTTCATTGAAATGTGACTGCATGTTACGAAAGAGGTCTGGCATGGCATCAATGTCTCACTTTCAAATGCCTATTTGAATTAAGTTCAGATGTCTCTGTGGGGGTTGTTACAGCAGAACTTTTTTAGTAGAAGGAAAAAAAAACACTGTCGTTAAGAACTTCTCTTAAGCGTTGCCTTTTATTGTTTGAGAACAAGGTCCAATAATTGTGCTGATAAGATTAAGAACTAGCTATATATTGTTCGATGTGTGAGTGACTACGTGACCAACATTTCATCGACAATGCCCTTTCATAATCTAGAAAGATTAGAAAGCTTCCACAGCCAAAACTTCAGACTTATTTAACATACTGAATGTTTTACATAATTTGATCTACCATTCTGTTTATATAATGCCTTCTATCTAGACCCTTCTGCCAAGCCAAGTACATGGTTTATTGCTGTAGCTTCACCGATACGATACACTGACTGGACCAGAAAAGGGCTGGATAATATAGAACATCTTGTTTTACAATTTGATCCTGCTTAGGATCATAGTGAGTCTGATTCATTGGGTAAAAAGGAGGAATCACCCCACGCTACACCTTCTAAGGCACTTAGCACCACTATTTGGCTCGACCACAGAGCAACAGGGAACGCATGCAAATATCCAATCATGCTCAGGCTATTTGTGCTGTATGGTGACAAGAGCTAGTCACTATGCCACCGTGCCTCCCTGTCTAACATCAACTAAGACCTAATTAACACAGAGGATGCACTCACATCTGGTTTTGGGTACAGATGGTGACGTCACAGCAAATCTTTCACACTAACCAGAGTTTCTGCTATTTAATGCCATTGTGATGCTGAACAGAATTTGACATTCATAGCCGATTGCATTATTTAAAGCTTGAAGTGGAAAAAGGATCACATTCACACTTAGTTCTGTTTTATACTGAAAGTGAATTCCAGACCCAGATCATTTTAGTAACTAGTCCAGGAAGTGCATTTAGTCTTCACCGGACCTAAATTTCATATGACCAGGCAAACCTACTAAACATGTATATATGAAAAACAATGCAGTTGTCCCTATACTTTATGTACATCCACATTTAACTTTGATAAGGGGTGTTTGAGGATTTGGTTGTTGGGTTTTTGTTGTCACATACCAATATTAAACAGCTCTGTTTTCACAGTCATTATATCTGTGTGTTACAGATTGTGTATTTCACTGCCACTTTCCCTTATGTTGTCCTGATCATTCTCCTGGTGAGAGGCGTGACCCTACCTGGGGCTTATGATGGCATCATGTACTATCTCAAACCAGACTGGTCCAAGCTTGAAGAGCCACAGGTAAGACAAATGGTTGAGGGATCATCATACACTACTTCTTATCACACTAAATGACTTGAATGTGTTTGTTTACAAGTAGGTGGAATTAGCTTTTAGCTTTGTGAAATACTAATTCTCAACTGGATTAAACTCTTTGAGCCTTAAGTGTTGTACCTACCCGTTTTGATTATTTCTTCTTCTTCAGGTCTGGATTGATGCTGGCACTCAAATCTTCTTTTCATATGCCATCGGGCTCGGAGCCCTCACTGCCCTCGGCAGCTATAACCGTTTCAATAATGACTGCTACAAGTAAGTCAGTATTTCTTGTTTGTTTTCATTTTAACTAAACATCAGTTTACTTTGGATTCTAGCAAAATTAAGGATGTTGAAGACAACTGGCCACATGCAAAATGCTATACTAGCTGCAGCTGTGCTATCAACCAGCCAGGTGTCTACTGTCATATGCCAGGTGTCAGGTCATCTGTCGTTTCTTTAAGGGTTGGGTGGTTAAACAGGGACCTAACTGCTGGCCGGTCAAGGCAAGTGTACAAGTCAGAGTTACAACCCTAAATCAGAAATAGTAGGGTCAGTATGGGAAACGCAAATGAAAATGTTCACCGTTAATTTGACATTTTAATTATAAAACCAGTTAAGTAGTAAAAGTTGATGCTGAAAGACATAGGGTTGTGCCAATTTGCTCATTTATAATGATAGTTCAGATCATAGAAAGAATCTAAATATATTAAAATCTAATATAGATATGTTTTAGCATATATATATATATATATATATATATATATTTAAAAATCAGTTTTATTTGTTAAGCACATTTTGCAATAAACATAGTCTCAGGGGCATTTTACACAATCCAGGATGGACACACTAAAACCACTGGCTTTAAATGAGGTTGGTGTCTTAATAATTAAATTATTGGTCATTTATTTTAACTATTTTCCATTTGCATGCATTCTGTCTGTACCAGAACAAAATGTTTACATTTTGACATCATCAGATTTCCTAGGTGTTGCCTTTTTGTAAATTACTTTTACATGAAGTTTATGCGTTAAATTGTTGATTTGTTTTTTATTCTAATAAATTCATAAAGCCAGCATTTTAAAAAGAATATACATTATACAACCTTGGTAGGTAACACGAGTACCTACTCCATAGAGAATAGTGTCCCTCGTAATAATTTAATTAATAGTAATAATTTAATTTTGTATAATTTTCTATTTGCTGGTTGCACTTTGCTGCAGTGAAGTTTCTGACTTTTGACACAATATTTCAGGCATTGATTTGTGTTGTTCTGTTATTGCTAGGGATGCTTTTGTGTTGGCCCTGATAAACAGTGGTACCAGTTTCTTTGCTGGATTTGTGGTTTTCTCCATCCTGGGCTTTATGGCATCTGAGCAAGGAGTGGACATATCAAAAGTGGCAGAATCAGGTAAGACTTAGCAAAGCTCACTGTTGCTGCATTATAAGCATGTTGATTAAAAAGTATGTTATGTTTTTCTGTTCCACTAAACTGACCTGCATTGTTGTACGTTTATCTAATTCAGTTGATTAGTACTTCAATGGGACTGTAAACTATTTGTGTATTTATAATAATTACATTTCAAAAGTTTTATGTGTAAAACCTATAGTTGAGGCTTTTCTATGAAGTTACATTTGAATGAGTGTTATATATATGTACAGATTTAAACAGATAAGTGGCTTGTATTAATGATTTGACTGTTTGGTTTATTGATATTGATGGCTGTATTAATAATATTCAGGTCTGTCACAATTATAATAAAATACAAAACAATAATTACAAATTGGTTTGCTACAATTAAGAATGATCAAGTACACAATTCTTTTAAACCTATGAGCTATTCTTAAAATGATACAACATTGTTTTCTCAGGTTTTATCTATGTGCGTTCTTACGAACAAGTGTTTTGATCTTTGTTTTTATGAGTTATTATTTTTCATTACAATACATGATCAATTAAATGTGAATCTGTTTAGCTGCCCCATTAAGTGTCGCTATAGCACACAGTACGTATGCCCTCGATTATTTTTTAATCCTGGGACCACCTGGAGATAATCGGTGGAAAGAAACTAAGCCCTATCCACTAGCAGCGATTTATAAGTAGTATATATTTCAGAGTCGATACCGTTTGGGCAATGATTGATGCTTATGTATTTGTTTCATGGCTGTAACGTGTATTTTATAAATCATGTAGATGGCAAACATCCCTACGAAGTGCA
>JAOTRQ010090227.1:0-10845 GCA_028565875.1 Hoplisoma paleatum
GTGTGTGTGTGTGTTTGTGTGTGTGTGTGTGTGTGTGTGTGTGTGTGTGTGTGTGTGACTGGAGAATTCGATCTTAACGACCACAAACTGTTGAGCATGTAAACTCTAGTGTTGAGCAACAAGAACAACAATCAAACTAATTCAACCTCTATTAGAAAAACAATACATATATTGGAAAAAACCTTTATTACAAAATAAATCCACATGCTTTCAGCTGTTTATAATAAACCAACCAAATAAGAGCAATTTTATAAGTATTATTAAAATAATTGTCTCCAAATTCAACACAAAACTAAACTTTTAATGACTTGTGCACATTTAAAAAACAAATTTTAATGACATTCTTCTGCTTGAATGATTTTGTTAAGTTTGGTATTTTTCTTTTTTAGGCTGTGGCTTGTGCTTTTATACAAGATGCATTTCCTGACTATTTATTGTGGCTTCGGGCTGGTACTGCAATGCACTTGGTTTAACCAGTTCAATCCAATTAACCTGCATGCATGTTTTTGTTCGGTGGGAGAACACCGGAGCACCTGGAGGAAACCCACACAGACATGGGCAACATACAAAGTCCACATAGAGAGGACCCATGCCGTCCGCCCTTAGGAACAAATCCACATTCTTTCTTTGAGATGGAACTGCTAAATTTTGTTTTCATTAAAATACAAAATAAGTTAACGAATAATTTAAATTGCATTTTGATTTTAGACACTGGCACATATTTTTAGGATAGTTTGCGCCTGGAGCGAAAAAATGAAGAATTGTCTGGCAGTTTAACTTCAGGGACATCAGCGCCTTCTCAAGGTCCCCAAAAGTCTATTTATAAATCTGTCTTTAAAACAAATGATAACAGGCAGATCTTTAGCAGTGCCGACTGTTACTATAAAGAGATAAAACTTTAGTTAGAAACCGGGCCAATTTATGATAGCATGAATTACAGGGCTGGGAAAAGCATTGAGAACAGGAGAGATACATTATAGTATATATGAGAGTTCATATACTTGCTTGTTAGATGTACTGTTAACAATTTTGTCATTACTTTGGCTATGGTTTTGTCCAACAGGTGCCTGAAGTCAGGCCAATTGAAACTACGGAACATTTGACGTTTGTGTGCACACCACTGCAGACATAAGATAATTTATGATTAGACAGATACAATGTAAGTTAAAAGATGACATAAATAATGGGACTTTGGGAATATGCTATTGTATCAATATTTTGCAAAATGTACAATTTTATTTCACTTTTTTGGTGATGAGATTGATGGTGGTGCTGTGTTCAAGGTTCACTTGGACTGAAATATATAACTTTGAAACTATTAAATGTGATGGACAGGCAATCAAGCCAGAGTATTTTTTTGCCTTTCACCTAATGAATTAGATTCATGACATTATGACCAGGATAAAGACAACAAATAAATGAATACATTATTATTTTATTACATCCCTTAGCAATGGGTATGTTTGAAACATATTAATCGATTTGAGATGGTTCCAGCATCAACATCAGCACAGAACACTTAAAAAACTCAGAGGTAAGAGAATGATAATATATAATGCAATATATTTTTTAAATGTCTGTACACAAGTAGAGATATTGCTCATATTTATTGCACTCATTGACTTTCGTGTGATCAGTCTACTACTATTGCTGCTATTATTATAGTTTATTATCCTCTGTCTTCCTGTCACCTCTCCTCCATCCTCTCAGAGAGTAATTGTACAGTCTGGTAGTGTGTGGGTCAAAGATGTTTTTAAGTCTATTAGTTCTGCATTTGGGAAGAAGCAGTCTGTAACTGAACCAGCTCCTCTGGGTGTTGATGACTGGTAACATATATCATGTCCAGTAGTTTGTCCATAGTCGTCCTCTCTGCTACCAGTCCAATCCGGATGTGTCCTTCTTCTCAAGTCTAGTTACATCAAGTCCAGTCCAGGGGGAGGCAATTTTAAGGGTGGGGCACTGGGAGGAACTGCGTCCTCACACTCATGCCCCCTTCCCCCCTGTGCTTCTACCCTAATGAGGTGTGCACCTGTTCATGGTTTTGAACTGATTGCGCATTTATCTTAAGCCAATGTTTTCTGGAGGTCGGGCTGGATCTGTGTATCATTGTTATTGTTTGTTTTATTATGTGACCGCCGGTTTTTTTCCGTTCTGTTATTAAACCCGGTTTATTTTGTTTTTTTTTTCGTTCTCCACTTCTTAGTGTGTGTCATGGCATTTTAAAAGTCCCTAAAACCAACAGCAATTCTTAACACTTCAGGCTCTATGGTGAGGAACCAGAGGAGCAATAATTACTGCAATAATACTTTTGGCCATTAAGTGCAACACAATGTGTAATTACTAATGTTAGATTCCCTAAAAGCAATGGCAAAGTTTTTCCTTAATTGTAGCTTGGTTATGATATCTAGAAAAATGCACTGCGTTATTGTGTTAAAAAATCAACCATAGCTTATTTAACTAATAGCATAACATACTCACTACCATAACATACAACATACCATTTACTTGAACACAGATTTTTTTGTTCAATATTTATTATTTATCTATATGGGACCATATTTGTACCACCAGTTGCTATGATTAGACATAATCATTATAAAAAATATCACTGTCTGTTTCTCACTCGTACACACAGAAAGACACACTCACAGCGGTACATTTTGTGGTAGGGCAGGGCAAAGTGACACTTTTATACCATGTTCACCGTGTTCATTAAAATGTGTTGTTGTATTGTTAGGGTTCCCACAGTGTCATGTTTGCAAATTGCTGGCAGGAGATTCCGATGTGGTTACAGAAACTCTTCTGTGACTGGTTTTTATTTTAACCAGTTAATTAGTGCCAATTATCTGCATTCGTTCCTGAGCAAGTTGCGCCAGGCATTTTTTTACCATTTAAGGTCATGAGGAGGATAAATCTGATGTCCTATCAGCTTAAGTTACCTGATAGGTCGAGTGTCCATTCCACCTTTCATGAGGCACAATTATACCCTTTTTTCCTGTGATGGGAACTCTGGTGGGAGATTTATAAATAGTACACGTGCAAATCAATCAGAAATAAAATCACCCAAACCATGAACAGTATATCAAAACAGACACATAATAATTGTATAGCCACCAAAACAAATGTCTGACGGTAAACATAAACTCCGGAGCCAAAGATTTGTGATATATGTTGTTATACATAAATAATATGTTTACACGAATGAGTTAACATATGGCATATTGTTTAATTCAATATCATTGCTAACCATTATTAATATAAAAAAAACCTTGTGCATTGAGCCTAGATATTTTTTTTCAGTTGTAACTTTAGAAGATAATAGTCTTGTTATATAGAAAAGCACTGATTAATCATCATAGCTGCTAATTATGTTGGTCCCGGTAACCTGATCTCTTGTACGTGTTATAATAAATGTCTGGCTTATTGCTACCGGCCATAGCATTAACCACTCATACCTAACATGATCTGACTCACAGGGCCATGCTGGGTTATGGGAAAGAAAAGGAGTACGATAATGACTCTGTGAAATATTTTAGAATGGAAAATAGAGAGCTCCATCTGTTAAACTAAGTGCAATAGTGATCAACAGACATTAGATATGTTGGATTTGTTATGGCTGGACAGATAAGAAGTAGGTTAAAAGATGACAGTTGCTATTTTTATAACATTTTACAAATCGTTTATTGTTCATTTTTTGCATTAAAACTATTCTATTATTTATTAGAGCTTTTGACAATCAGTCATGTACTCTTAATACACTATTTAATATCCAGGTGCAGACACAAAATTAAAAGTTGATGATGAAAGAGAAACATAATATGATGAGAAGTGCATGGGAAGTTTATAATAAAGATTTTTATAGAACTGTATTATAAAATTATTCATGTAGTGGTAGTGATAAAAGGTTTTTGGTTCAAATCTTGCTGCCGCTGGGCTGCTTCTCTTAAGTCCCAAAACAAGACTTCCAATCTAGATGTGCTTCTTCCTCCTTCATCAACCTTTATGCCAAAAGTGATCATTGCTGCCTAATATATCCCACCCCTTTACAGATGCAGATGCAGATGCATACATTATGTCTGGTGTTGTGAAATCATTTTGCAAACACTTTGCCCAAATGTATAAACCCATTTAAACATTCCAAAAATGGTTGGAATATTCATAATGTTTGAACATGTTTACATATTTAGACATTCTCTTTCTCTCTATGTTGACCTGGGTTCCACAGTGAGATCCCGAACATGAAACATTTCCGACAATTAAGATTGACAGTTTTGGCATCAGTTGTGGTCAACCTTGTGGTCAACATTTTCAGCTTGCAATACCCTTGTCTTCTTAGCTGCTAAACTTTTCGTTCTGTGGGTCATTGACATGGGAAGATTCATTTGGACATTGTCTTTTCTGTCATTCGCCATACATAGCCAAACACTTTAATATGCTTTTTCTTTAAAATGTTTGCCATGATCCAGAATTCCTTCATCAGACTGTGATGGATTCACTTTAAATGGAATCATTGAGAAAAACTCCCATGAGTTATCTTAGATAGCACATTTGGAGGATTTCCAGGCTATTTTATCTGTTTTTAAGATCGTCCATCTTTGATATGCACCACATGAATGAGTTGAAGTCTGCAGTGGCCTGCTGATCCGAATGCACATCTCAGATGTTGTGACTTTTTTTTTCTCCACCAATGATCCAAGAATTATCATTCCTTGACTTGCTTGAATTGGACTATACTAAGGGTTACAATGCTATGTGTAAATGTTGCACTGGGTCTTCGTCTGTGTGGTAATGATTGGGATTTCTATCAGGGCAATGATGAAGTTCACAATAAGTGTGTTACTTTGATCTAAATCTGATTCAGATTTATTCATGGGAGGATTTCAAAAATGAACATCAGTTCTAGACAGTTCCAGATGCCTTTTGTGAACAGTCCTGCCAAACTCATAAGATTCCCCTGCAGGATTTTTACCTTAAAACTTTAACTATTACTTTTCACTTTTTTGTTGGTTTTATTGACTAGGGCAGCCATAGCCTGGCAGTTAGAAAACTGGGTTTGTGATCTGAAGCTTGTCGGTTTGATTCCCAGAGTCACAAAGTCATGAATGAAGTGCCCGTAAGCAAGAAACGGAAAAGCCAATTTCTTTGCTTGCTAAAATTAGACTCCACTGAGGGTTATAACGGCTTACAATCCATCATCTTCATTTTTATCTCATTATCATCATTATCTTTACCTTAGTCATGTCTGCGTTGATTCTCAGTTTGCAATTCGAGCTATATGTCAAAGTTTATCTGTGTTTTCAGTATCAGTCTCAGCAAGTATGACACTGTCAGTAGCAAACATCAAGTCAGCAAGTCACGTGATCCAAGCTTCTGACAACACATTAATTCGTTAGCTGTCAGTGATTCACAAAATTCTGGTGATATCTGTAAAAACAGTTTTGCCTGAAATTCAATGTAGGAGGGTAAAATCAACTGTGTTAAGCGATGTTAATAGACTCAATACTAACTTGGCTAATGCTATCGGCGATGGTGGTGCTACCAACGACTCTCAAACTATCTTCAAAAAACATTGTGAAATTAAGGACACACTGAAAATCATGTTAAAGTTAAAGTTCAGCAAAAATGTTCATTATATAGACAAATGCTTTTTTGACTGCTTACCAAAGAAAGAAGATGAAAAGAATACAAAGGCATGTAAAAACCTGTGTTTACTGGTGTGTGTAAATGTGTGTTTCACTGCATGAATTGGGTTAAATGCTGATGATTAATTCCTTAGTGAGTAAAAATCATGTGGTGAAAAAGGATTCTTAATCTATTAGCCATTTCTCCTGTTGAGAACCTTTTTTCCAAGCAGTTTGGCTCCAGACATTATTTCCGAGGGGGGTGCCACACCAGATGGCGCCACTATAAATATTGAGGTTGGCACACCAAACCTATAATGATTACTGAATATATCAATACTAATTACACCTTCATGTTTACATAATCAACATTTGACAGACACTCTTTTCCAGATTGACTTACCAAAGTGGTAAGTAAACATTACAGTACTATAGTTAAAGTAGACAACAGTTTAAAATACTAAATCGGAAAACAATTTTTTTTTAACTTTTTAAATAAATTAGTTATTTAATTTAAGTGTTTGGTAACAAGGTAAGATTTAGTCTCTTTTTAAAGACAGAAGGAAAATCTGAAGTTCTGATAGACACTTGAAGCTCATGCCATCCTTTGGAGTAAGTGCAATGTCTTGATGCTCACCCTTCTCAAATCCTGCATGGAGAATCAAGTCAAACAATGCTAGAGGCTCTGAGGTTGCATGGTAGTATGCAGGGTTTTATTCCATCTACAGGAAGTTACTGAAGAGAACGCAGCAGGAGTGATGTGGCAGTATCTAGTTTGCTTGGTTAAATATGAGGCAGACGGCAACATGGTTTAATAGTGAACAAGGGTGCCTCGGCCAGAAGAAAGGTGCAGTAGTCAAGCTGTGAGATAACAAGAGACTGAACAAGAATCGGAGTGACTTCAGTCAAGAGGAACGGCCAAGCCAAGAAAATGGCTCAATCTAGTCATGTGTGACGTGACAAAATTGTGATATTGCATTAATTCAGATAGTTCCCAAACTTAATCAGAACAATTCAATTTAAAGTCAAAAGGTGAGTCGATGTCTATTATTAATCATTTGGTTTTCCATTTGGAAAATATTATTATAAATGATAATAATGACTAGTTTTGGAGGTCAAGATAACACTTTCATTGACACTGCCCATACATTGTCTGAATAGGCTAATACACTCCGATTATTGGAGAAGATTGTAATACTGTAATGGATGAATATACCGACAAATCATTCCATAATAAAAGTAAATAACCCCATGCACACAAAACCTTACACAATATTGTTGATTGATTTGTTCTCTCCGATACATGGCATATGTTTCTTCCCACTGAACGAGGCTATACATATTTTTCACCCCTGCATGAAACCTTTTCACATATTGATATGCATTTTACATTGGATCCCAGAGTGAGGCAGTGAGATGATGTTCTGTCACAACATAATGAAAAAGTTTTACACCAACATTAGAATAAAATAGAGATTTAAGAATGTGAACATTTAGTACAATTTGAGGAAACAAAAATAAAATACCTAAAGTACAAGAATTAGTAAAGCTGAAGCTAAAAATAACATTTGAATGTTGCTTTCGATGGATGGAGGGAGAGAGGAAAGGAGAGAGGGATGGATGGATGGATTGATAGAGTTTACATGATAAAGTGACTGATAGTGTCCAAAAGGTGTCAAAGTGGTGATAAAGTGAACAACTAGTGATGAAGCTTCCATATGATAATGATGATAGTGTCCAAATAGTAGTAATAAGTAATAAAAAAGGTGACAAAAGTCCAAATAGCATAATTACAAAGTGACCAAGGGTAATAAATTAAATAGCTGATGAGATTTGATTGCAAAAGCTTCAGTCTGGTTGAAACCTTGCATCAAAAAAAGTTTTCAAGTTTTGGTGACTATTTCTTCTGTGTCAGAACATCTCTACTTCTGTAGCTATTTTGAGGTGTTCCTCATCTAAGGGTCATGAGGAGCAAAGGTTGGATTGCATTGTCCGATCCAAGATACGAGCATATTGTAGCTTATATTGCTTAAGGGGTTCATCCTGGTTGTCATAGAAAGGTATGAGAATGTATTTGTGTATCACAATAACAGGGCTTTATTTGGGGGTGGGGGGGAACAAAATATTTGCAAGGTTATTGTTGTATCATGCTTGACTGGTGTACCAACTGTTTGCTAAAACCTCAGCAGTAGGCTTTGTCTTTTAATTCTCTCTTGAGTGTGCTAAATGTCAGATCTATTTAAAAGTCAACTTTATAAATGCTAATAATTATCATCAACATTATAAAACATAAGTGTGGCAATATTTTCTATTTTCTACTTTTATCTCTGTCGCTTATTTTATTCTTTTCATTTACTTCGCTCATCAACCACCTAATTCATTTACTAGCACTCTTCATACACTCACAGCAGTAAAAAAGTTCCTCATTTACAACGCATATGCTAATTGTCAGAACAGTTTAGTATTTTTCATTTTGTAACTAGATGTAATATTACAAAGAATTTCCTGTTTCAATGTAAATAAATTATCAAACACTAATTCATTATTAGTTAAAATTGTTCTGTCTTGTCTCTGATGAGCAACGGGTGTGCAGATGTCATGTGAAATTTGTACATTAATTATATTAAAGCTTTCTAAATCAGTTTTTGTCATGTGTGTCATCAGTGCTCCCATGTATAAAATATTTGGTTCCATTTGTCAGTGACTCTAGGGACTTTTTCCACTCATCGAGTGAATTTTAGGATGTCCTGCTGGTTGTACCGTCTGCCTGGCTGTCGGCATGTTTTGTGTGTGGTTGTGAGTGTGAGCATTAGTTATGATTGCAATATTTTGCCACATGATGGTTTGTCATTGAGTTTGTTTCCCGTGTAGAAGTGAAGCTGTGGAACACCGGCTGAGACTCAGAGGGGAGACTTCACATTTGAATCTGGACGATTTATCTTCACCATTAATTGGTCTGTGTGTGTTTGTGTGTGTCTACAACTACGTGAAAACTTTGTCGCAGATCTAAGCTATTGTAATTTTTATTATATCACTTATGTTTGCAAAAGAGCTTTTTATGCAATGAAACCTGAAACAATGTGATTTTGCTTTCCTGCGAGCAGTAAATCAAATCAAATCACTTTTATTGTTATAACAGAGGTATAAAATCTGAGCGAAAATCTTGGGTGTATCATCCCTCACAGTTTTTAAACATACATCAGTACAAAACAAAACAAGTACTTAAAAACATAAGTACAAGTGTTTAAATGTGTTCCAATATATATTATAAATGTAAAGTCTAACGATTCATGTATCTAATTTGGATTGGAAAATAAATTCCTATTAACTTGTTTTAGGTTTTAAATATTCTGTTTTCAACGTGAACTGTCAAATAAGCTACATAACGCTTTTTTTCCATAAACAAGTGCAATTAATACATTGAATTAATTAAGTAAGCTAATACAATGCTTGAACACATGTAGTTATGTTGCTTAAAAAGAATATAGATTGAATGTTAACTGTGCTTAATGACTAAAATAAACACTTAAAAGAATACCACCATAATATACAGTGTTTTGATATTTAATATATAGTGAGACAAGATTTATTAGTAAAATCATTACTAAAATTGCTGTTCCTAATACCCCCATCCCCCCCCCTCCCCCCACACACACACGCATAAAAAAAGACATTTTATTCCTTGATAACGGGAACTGTGTTGTAACGATAGAAACATTAATTAGTTATAGTTATTACTTATTAGAAAAAAAATAACATCATTGGTAATGCTGTTCATTTTTAAATGTCAAGCAATCTTGAGGACATATTAAATATTTCAAGTTTACTCTTTCTGGTCTAAGAACTTCATTTGCTGGGTTTGTTTGTATGTTTTAGTTCTTTATAGGTGCTGTAATTAAATGTTGAATTTGCAAAAATGTCTGCTGTGTCACAAACTGTCACTTTTAATGTTCACATTTTCCAAAGCCCCCTACCGAAGGCATTTAAGAAATACTTTAAAGGGTCATTAAATGTATTTTTGTTGAAATTTTAAGCAGTGAATATGACATAATTATGTCGGCCTGGTAACGTGTGAATAAAGTACTGTTCTGTACTAATGTAAACCACTTTTTTCTATCTTGCCTGTGGGTCGGACAAATTTTCTTTAACATACCTTTACATAACAGTGAGAAGTGTTATAAAGTGCAATAAAGTGCTGTGTTCACATCCCTCGTGGGCCAATCCAAGTCTTTTCTTTTTGGAGATGCATGTTCTCCAGTTTCCTCAAAGTGCTCTGGTTTTCTCCTACAGTCCAAAAAACAAGCTGTGTCTGTCATAAAAAGAAACCATGATGCAAAAGATGACATTAAATCCTAATAAAATAAACACAGTGGCTGCAGCACAAACACTGTGTTGTGTGTCAGTTGTATTTTTGTGTTGAACTCTGCATGTTTTGAATTGTGTGTACAAAAATTAGGTGCACTGCAGAGGAGGCAGTGTTACCATTAACAGTGACAGAGCTGAGCCTCCTTTCTCTCACACTCAATTACACCCACGCTGCCTAGAGATAGAGAGGCAAAGACATATTTCCTTCCTTTCCCCCCTTCCATTCTTTTGTCTTGCTTCCACATGACAGCCTGGGGTCAGGTGAGACCAATACTTGATGATGGACCAAACTTTAGAAGTGTCCTTTGCTATAACTGATATGGCTTTAATTGCACTGCTGTTAGGAGAGAGATACAGCGATACGGGAAGACAATGGGAAAAAGATTAAACCAGCTGGGAAGAAAAAGAGCCGTTTTATCGTTTGTATTACTTCTATAGTTAAGTTATAATTTAACATTTACATACAATATAGTTTCAGATAACATAAACTTTTTTAAAGTGTGTTAATTTAATGTCTGCTTGCATCATGACTTGCATAATGCACTAAAAAGAAAAAAAAATATGTTGAAATAATTAAATTGCCTACATAATACTGGGCACTGTTTATGTTCTTATACTAAATGTTTATACTAAAATCTTTGTATCAGAACTAACTAGGGATGTCCACAACCAAGGATTTTGTTGGTTGACCAGTGGTCGTCATTTACTCCAACTAATCGACTAGTAGTCGAGTAAAAATACCATTTTGACCGGGATACATATTTGTGAAGTTTTACCTTTATTGCCGGGCTGCCGCAGATCACAATAAAGCATGATCGCAAAAATGCAGCTAGAAATGTTTACAACACTGTTTTAGCCG
>JAOTRQ010090238.1:0-10843 GCA_028565875.1 Hoplisoma paleatum
AAAAGGGAAGTGAATTCTAAAATTAATAACTATCAAAGGTTACAGAAACAAATTAGTTCGGGCCCATTAGGGCTACCAAAAGTAACGATTAATGTTAACGGTAGAAATGTGGATTTTCTTGTAGATAGTGGAGCTACTAAATCAGTAATTAAGAATTATTTGATTCAATGTGATAAGGGTTAAAGGAGTAACTATAATAAGAAGTAGTGGGCAATCATATTGTAGAACAAGTGTCTAATGTGAAAATGTATAATTTGAACATTGTTTTTAATGTCTGCAAAGTGCCCATTGAATCTCATTGCCAAAGATTTAATGTGTAATTGCCATGTACAATGTCTAGTGGTCCAGAAGGAATGTTTTTAACCTGGAATAATAGCGAATTCCAGGGACTACAACACAGTCCAACGGTGTTGTATGTTTATGAGTGGCAGATCAAAGGTTCTGATGTGACTTCTAAATTGTATGGCAAATGTAAAGACATTTTGCCAAAAACTTTGAACACCTGAGCGTGATCTTCAATATGAGAAAAAGTTCCTGTTTGGCTCATCTGACAATGTATTCGATATATATTTATATCAGGACCAAAAGAGGGGAGTGTTAAGTATTGGTTTAACAGAAGGTCAAAGCAAAATGTTTTTGGATGAAAAAGTTATATACTTGATGTATGTGTTAAGTATTGGTTTAACAGAAGGTCAAAGCAAAGTGTTTTTGGATGAAAAGTTATATACCTGATGTATGTGCATTTGGATGTGCATGCGTATAAGCATTTGGGTCATGAAGGACAAGGTTCTTATGGTCAAAATGCAGTATTGTCAAAAGCAAGTAAATTTCCTAGACATAACATAATTCAAGGAACACACTCTTTCCGGGGAAAGAGTTCAAGCAATCTCTACCATGACTGTACCGCTAACAAAGAAACAATGGATTTTGTTTTTGGGTATGTGTACATATTGAAAGACTTTCATTCCTTCTAACGCTGAACTACAGGGACCACAGAGTGATCTAATTTCTGAGAAAGCTAATGATAATTGTCAGTTGACAAGGACAACACAGCTCCACCCAGCGGAAACCAAAACAGCAACGGTCAGTCAGTCAACCACAGGGCAGAATAAACCTCTCTGACAAGACCAGGTGAGCAGAGCGTCGACTCTGTTCACCACATAACTACAAGGTGCCGTTCAACCCACCAGGTGACTTGTTCAAGCACGCCCTACGAAGACTGGGATGCAGAACGAAGACTATTACAGTGCTAATATTGTCTATACGTGCTATTTTCATAACAGGTCTCATTTTTGGCAGTGAACAAGCCATTTTGATAGAGAATGGAAAGTTCAAACCCCCTTATACAATTTTGGATCAAACTAACGAGGGAACAAATGCAGTTTTTCCTAGTGTTAAAATTACACGGAGATTCCAAATTTTGGGTTGTATTTTATTTTTAAGAGGAAACATTTCAAATGTTTTAATGCAAATGAAACATGTAGCTGCAAAGTTATCTAATGATGATTATTCTGCATCTTATGCATATGGTTTTATAGATAGATTCCAGTTTTGCTCTAAAATTATTTGTATTCTTTTGGTTCTTTTAGTCTGATGTGTTGTTAATGTGTGATATCTGATTCAAAGACAACGACAAAATCAGTACCAGATGATTGATCAACCTATTAATGAGACAGAAAGAAAATGATGCTGTGAATTGTGTAAGGTTGAAGTGTCACAAACTATTCAATGTGTTCTTGAAAATTGTGATTCGTTGTTTCTTTTTAAGGTTGAACACAATTTAACGAGTTAATTAAGATTCACAACAAGTATGTCTACTAATATATGAAATTGTATTAGTCACATTATTATCGATCATTTGTAATACTTTTTATTGCTGGTAGTAAGTATGTTTTAGTGACTTATGTTACTTTGAAATGGTATTTGATTGAGGTTGTTATTTTTAAGGCCTAACTTTGTGTCATAGCCTGGCTATTCCTGCTTAATCCTAGGCATAGCAAGATTAGAGTTCTCACCCGAGGGACCAAGGCCAACCTTGAGGGCCGATGGTAAAGTTGTTTACCAAAGCTAGAAAAATAACAAGTGTACATGTAACCATCTTGAAGATTGGATGGTGGGTGTATTTGATAAATGGAGATTTTAAATGGAGATTTTTTTCTTATTCATACTTGTGGGTGTTGTTTTATTCCAGGTATATTCCTATATTGTTCATGATTGTTATTAATGTTTCAATAATTTTTCTATGCTTTAAGTTAAAATTAACATAACTACTTTAGTTTAAGTTAGTCGAACCCAACTAGAGTGCTGAAAGATTAATAACATTATCAAAAGGAGGGAAATGTAAGAAAATTTATATCTTATATTTGTTTTTATTTGTATTAAGCCTGTATTAGACATGTTTTAGGTTTTCTTAATGTCAACACGGCATCAGACTGTCACTGGCGTCAGTCTTCATGGCTCCCAGATTGTGAGCACAGCTGAAATCATTGTTATTGTTAGATAGCAATGCTGTATGCTGAGTAGGCTATATGGATGCGGATAAAAATAATGTGAACGGATTTCCTAATATGGTAAATGCTGATTCAGATCACGGCATAATTGAACCTTGAGAATGGTGTATAAAGTCTACATGTAGAATCAATGGTTTTTTAGACGTCTCTCAATCTGACTAGGCCTAAATCCTAGGCAGATTCTTTTCTTTATTTTAATAAATATACTCTTTGTGACTATTATCATAACTTGTGTCTTGTACTAATTTTCCACAACACCGGCTCTAACCAACTAAGCTTACCGGCCCTAAGAAAAATACCCCTGTGAAAAACATTCATGATAATCTTTGTAACATTTTTTGACATAATGAAACAAATTTGAAACGAACAAAACAATTTTGAAACAATGAAATTAAACTTGCTAATTTAGCAAAATAAACCAAAATTTCATGTTAGCCAATAACCAATGCCATTGATGAGCACGTTTTCAGTAAATTTGTGCACACAACTTTCTTTGAGTGTCTTAAAGCACCTGAAAAAAAAAGTGCTATTGTGATCAAAAAAAATTGCAAAGTTAATTTCATTTATTTTCCATTTTTCTGTTCTTGCTAAGTGGGTCACGTTTGATTCACTAAAAATATACACGACCCGGTGAAAAAATCATTCACGACCCAATCCTTGTGACATTATTTAGAAATGTTCAATGGAAGTTGCAGAGGTAATTATTTTTCATTTGCCATTTTTTAGTTCTTGCTAAGTGGGACACTTGATTCACTAAAAAAATAAAAACAGTTGGCCAATACAGTGATCAAACCTATAGCGTTGGCGACACGCTCTAACTAACTGAGCTAACCGGCCTCAACTTCAATGACAAGGTTGCAAGATTTGAAAATCTTATAAGACATAATACAAGTAACTTTGGTGAAACTAACTGTTACGTCCCTACTTTGGCATTTAGTCTAAGGGTATGTGTAGGGTATGGCAGGGACATAAACAATGATGTAGTCAGGAGTGTGATGGTTAAAATAGATAGGATTACAATACACCTAATCCATATAACAGAAGTGTTTTATTTACAATATATATACACACACACAACGATAGCAAAATAAATCAAAACACATATGCACTGAACAAATAATAAACATAAGCCAACCAGAGATATACTTAAATCAGACAATTAATGTACGCCCCACAATAATCAACAAACCTGAAGAGGGAGAACGTGGACCGTACCAAAGGTACTTATCCCGGACGAGCCCCCACTTGTTATGTCCCTACTTTGGCATTTGGTCTAGGGGTATGTGGCAGGGACATAAACAATGATGTAGGACAGGAGTGTGAGGGTCAAAATAGATAACAAGACTAACATATACCTAATCCATATAACAAAAGAGGTTTATTTACAATATATACACAACACAAGAACAACAAAATAATTCAATAAACACTAAGTGTAGACGAACATATTAAACATTTAAGTTGTTTCTTTTTTAATGCATTTTGCATAATGATTATAAGCGGTTTGGCTGAAAGCTTTGTAAGATGGCAACCCCTTTCCACGCAGCTGCAGCCATTCCCAGACATAACAACATTTTATTTGGAGAAAAGTATAAACATACAAAAAAACGAGTAAATACAATCCGTTACTTTCCACCTCTGCCAGGCAGTGACCTACATTTTAAGAATGGACTCATTTTGTCCACTGTGCAGTAACTGAAACTCATCATATGTCATTTTATTCCTTCAGGGAGCACATTAATAGCAAAAGAAAACACAAACTCCTCTGTGAGAACAAGACTAGTGCTTCGGGAAACTGGCAGCACTGGCTTTACTTGGCTCAAACTAACTTCAGAGCAAATTAATGGTACAATAGGGATTTTATTTATGAGAAATCATCCCATTTGTGCCATACAGCAACATGTGCATGTTGTTCAGCACGAAGGCAACATTGCGACAAGAATGAACTGGTAAATTCTACAAAGCTTCAGCAAATCAAAAGAAGTATTCAGTGTAAAATGATTAAGAATATATATTATTAATATACTGAAGAGATTTGTACCATTTATGACCTAAGCTGCTTACATTTTATGTCCAAGTGTACAGTTTCATTGACATAAAAAACAAACACTGGCCACAACCAAGTAAACTTTACATTGCCATCTTCATTCTTTACCTCTTTTTATACTTTAATTAATTCACTTATCTATTTATTCTATGCTTTCATTACTTATTTAATTCCAAAAACATCCTATACTTCTGTCTGCTGCTTTCATTAATTCTTTCCTAAATTCTTTTTCTTTTTTGGAAAAAAGCTTATGTTTTTTATGTCTATTCTACATTCTATTCAATAAGGTATGTAGTATAATGAATGAATTTAGTATTTAATTACAGTAACTCCAAATTTAAAATAAATTCCTCATCTTTCTATATCTACAGTCCATGTTGAGATAATTTCATGTCATTCTTACAGTAAACCGCTGTGATATATTTGTAACATCAGACTGAAATGGGTTAATGTTATTCATTCATTCATTTATTCATTTTTCCATCCACGTTTACAGGTGTTTCCTGGTCAGGTTCGGGACATCGAGTCTGTTTTATTGGGTAAAAGGTCGCAAACATGCGTCGGGTCACTAGTCCATCTCTGGGCATATTTATGTTTCAATATAACTTGTAATGAGTCAAAGGAATCAATTAAGTACACTACAGGGTAAAACTATCAAGACAAATGTCATACACACTTGAAAACTGAAAGTACTTTCTGAACTAACTGCAGTATCGATTCCTACAAACACAGTGTTGAGGCTGTGAGTGTGTGGTACAGACAGCATCTGCTAATCCGATAAGCCAAAGCATTGTCTGTAACACCACACAGAACTAATCTGCCCACACTCCAAACTCTTTCCAAAAAAAATTGCCTGTTATATAAGTGAATTACTTTCTCAAAGTGTTGCTAAAATATTCCATTTTCATTTGACATTTGACTTTGGTTCAATTGTTATTAGATAGATAGATGGATGGATGGATGGATGTTTTCTTGGATGGATAGATAGATAGAAATAATACATTCTATTACATGGTATTAGTTTTTGGGAGATGAACATGCCACAATTGCCAAAGATATTGACCAAAAAGGGTGAAACTGAACCTGTCACAAGTAAATCTTTACTCACAGTAAGGAAATACATTTCAGACAGGATACCATCCATCACTTACATATGTACCCACATACAGAAGGGGTTAATAACAAACGTATTTCTGACTCATAACACTTTTTACTTTTAATTGCAACAGTTCAAAAGATGATTGTTACATTAGATTTAACTGAATAATTGTATTTATTGGTTTATCTTGTAATTTACTTATGCATTTTCAATCAGGTACTTCTACAAACGCATCTATATGCATGTAAATACCAATATCATAATAGTCACAATCGTGTGTAAGCTCATGTTCCACCAGGTTCAAGGTTAGTTTGTATATTGACTAACTTGACTCGGCGAACTCAACAACAATTTTTTTATGACACTGTACACTACAATAGAAAATAACATGACAAAAAGTGTGTACAAAATCATGTGTACACACATGTATCCGATAAAATGTTGAATAGTGTCATTATACTGAAAGTAGCATAAATAATGTATCTACGTGTGTCTGTGTAAAGCAGGATTGATGAGCATAGTGGTTGTAGTTTAGAGGTCTGCATTATCATAATTCTGTCAAATATTGTAGTTGTGATATCTGATGTGTCTCTACTATACAAATGATCTCTGTGCTGCTATCAGAGACTATTCTTCACTTCTGTGGCTGTTCATATAAGACTGCAAAAAAGAACCATAGATCATGAATGATAGCATTTTCCTGCTTCGCTAAATGTGAATCAAGAAGACTCCATGGCATTTATTATTATAACTGATCGTATAAATTGCTAAAATCTTCTTTTATTAATTGTTTTCAATAAAATAAGATTCAAGACAAATTAAAATAATGTTTCTGATGCTTTGAATCATGCTCAGGGCGAGTCTGCAGAACCCCCAGGATATCTTCTGATACAATTCCAGCAGCAGAGTATTAAAGCTCTGTGTAATATTTAAGTGGAACTGATGATTATATCATACTTAAATGAAATTGTGGCCATGCATAAGAATTAAAAATAAAAGTGCTTTGAAGCACATATCCAGCATCTGAAATCACAGACCCTCAGAATTAGATTAGACTTTGTTCACAGGAGGATGAAAAACAAAATAATGAAAATGGATTATAGGAATGATTACTAGTAATCAGAACAATGCTTGACAGTGCTAATCAAAAAGTGCCTCGGCTCTGCTGCTAAGATTCCCATTGGTAACAAATGCTGTAAGAACGGCGAAAAGGTAGTGTGGAAAAAAACAACAATAAGAAATACTTATATAGAAATACTGACTTTTGTTGGTGTCTGACATTGTGATTCATTTAAGCTGCTGCCGTAATGGGTCACCACAGTTGCATAGCTGGATGCCCTTCCATAGGAAAGCCTCCTTGGGACTGACAAAACATCAATCCTAGTAGCTAGGGTGGTTCCAGGCCGTGCGGTGGCAGAGGCAAGTTTTAAAGCAGGGAGTTCGGACTTTCAGCGCTGGCGTGCTAATCCACACAGGCACTGTTTAAATGATGCCTGACAGTTTTTATCTAGCAACAAAGAAAGAAGGGCCTGGGTTTTATCCCAAAGTGAATTAATCTGGATCCTTCCGGTACAGCGTTTGCACCTACTACCAGTCTGAATGGGGTTTTCTCCCACTCACCAGGCGCATCATCATAACCAGGACAACACAGTGACATGCTGTTGTTTAAGTTCAGCGCAAGATTTCTTTAACTATGTTATACAATACTTCAATAATACATACATAATTAAGTGCTGTCTGAAAAGCCGAGAGCTTAGGAAACAATGCCAGACAACAAATGATTATGCAGACAGTTGCCAGCAATACCTGGTTCAAAGCTATTTTGCTTTTAGCAACAACAATGAGGGAGGTTGCAGTTGCCAGAATCCCTTCTGTGCACCTGAGACTGATACACACACCAGCCAATTAATGATTCGCACTGTCTCTGGCTTGTTTTCTTTGTGAGTTTGCAAACTTCAAGTGGGATCATTTCAACCACTGACAGAAAGTTACATTGTGGTTAGTTGATGGTAAGCCAACATCCACACATAGGTATAAAAAGGTAGAAAGACGGGACAGAAAGAATCCCAGACATAAGAACAATAGTTTCTAATTACAAAATAGTGTAAAACAGTCAAGGTTAAAATAACAATAAACCAAAAGCACGTGGTTGTTCTTAGAACTCCTTGAAAGGTAAAAGGCCTATAAATAAAAACGGACTAATGAGCCATATATTTGCGTAATAAGTAACCAAAAGTAAAAAAAACCACAAACATCAATCAGAATAATAGCATACTGCTTTAATAAAAGTATAGTAACTTATGATATTGTACAGTATATTTTAGTATAGCAACTTATGTAAAAAAAACTGTAGTAATCATATAAATTAGAAATTTAGTGTTTGAAAGAGGGCTTGAATAACCTAGTGGGTAGCTTTTCAGGCTATCAGCTAAACAGTTGTGTCCAACCACTGAGCGAAGTTCTGTGTCTATTTGGCTCCAGGGGTGCAATACAAATGTTGAACCAGTGATCTGACCCTGTGATGTGCAAAACACGTTTAATTGTATGAGACAGGATCTCATAGGAAAAATGTCCATAGAGGTCGAGTTCTCCAGTCCAAAAACATGACCTTATTGAGTGACTGTGATGTTCAGCACCTCCACTACATGTATATAGAAGTGACATTTTCACCAACATCAGATCTTGTTATGTGTTTATATGTTTATAATTTAATAAGAGTATTAGTATACTGTTTAATTATTAGTATACCATTTAACTATTTAATTAATATAAGAATTAGTATACTGTTATCACTCATGGCTCAAACTAACTTTAGAAACTAAAGTTATATGAGACTATGTGAGTTCTTTGAGTATCTGAACTGGCACATTTAGTGGGTTGGCGTACATGCCAGTGAAGAAGCTAAACCCCACAGACATTATTTTTGGACTGTAACAATCAACCTGTATGGACATTGTTATATGTGATCATGTTGATTCGTATATATGACAAATACATTTCTGAATTATAATAAATATTTGGTCATTCCAGGGTAACACGGTGACTTAGTGGGTAGCACTGTTATCTCCTGGTGTGAATCGAGTAGAAAAGGAATTCGGAAATGTCAGATAAGTATTAAGATAAGCATATCAGTATATGCTAATCATTTCATCTGTGTGTGTCCTAATACTTTTGGCCATAATCCCAAATATGTTTCAAGTCGAGATAAGCTTTGTTTAAAATCTAAATGGAATTGAAGGCCAAATACAATAGCCTCTCGCTGTAGAGAAAATTACAGAGTGATAATGTTTATAGCTGATGAGAGATGAGAATTCTCAGCAAAAGAAAGTGAAATGGTTTATCAGTGGTGTGTGTGTGTGTGTGTGCTTGCATGTGTGAATGGTTGATGAATTGTTTAACTATTTATCAAGAATTTGTATGGTAAGACGGTCTTGGATTTGTAGTAATGTTTCACAAATCAGCTGAAGAATGATGCCGTTTAAATCTACACACAACACATGCTTATCATTAGATTATTCATTTAGTCGTTCAAAACGAGGTTAAGTATTATTAAACTTTGTGTCATGACCTCCAAATGACATGTTAATGATTAGGATTAAATTCAGCTGCTGATTTCCCTGTGCTGTCGTGTGATTTGTTACTAGTCAGGAAATGAACTGTTCATCTTGAAGTCACTGACTGGTACGGCACATGTTCATGGCAGCCATGTGTCTGGCTGTTTGATATTGCATCCTGGCTCAATAACGGGAAGCATATTGTGTATTATTGTAACTTTTGCTCATTTAGCCTCACTTGGACATTAATATGCTTTTGATAGGAATTCTGACCGGTATAGAGAAGACTTATTACCATTGATCCAGCAGAAACAACACAAAAGGTGCAGGAAAACCTTCCTTTTGCTTTCTCATACATCGTTTTCTGTAATGAAGAAAATGGACATTACATTTTTATTTTGTAAATTATGAATATTTCTGTGTGATGTCGCAAATAATTTTGTACATTTTCCTCTTATTTGTTCAAATTTGTTAAAAAAACCCCCCTGAAATTGTATTGAATTGTATTACACATCAGTTTTCTTTCGGTTGTCTGTTTGGCGTGGACCATGGGGAAAATCGAATCTCAAATCTGTTTTCTGTCATCTGAACAGACTAACGTAGTAAAACTTGTAGTTTAGTCAAAAGGTGCAACAAGGCTTATCAGCAGCTGTATTTGGTTTTAGCTACAAGCTGTAATAAATAATTGGCAGAATTATACAACAATGTAGGAACACTGTTGACATATTGATATATAATACTGAATTAACAATGAATTACTAACGTAACATCTGACCATGAGTTCCTTTTGTTTCTTTAACTGTCTCGGATGGCATTTCGCAAGATCTTATTTTGAACTTTAAGTCAAATCAATTAAAAAGATCATTTAAAAGATCAGACCCTGTCGTCATTCCAAAGCTAATCCCAAGCTGTAGCGTTGAGGTCAAAGGTCTGAAGTGACCACTGGACTTCCAGACTCATCAAGTCTCAAAGAATTTTCTTGAAAAAAGAGATATCCTAGACATGAGCAGTTCTTCTTCTTTACACAGAAGAGATAAAAAGGTTAGAGGGTTAGGTTATTATTGTGGTAATGACAGGCTGCTAAATAAAAACCCAGTTCAGATCCCTTGTTGCAGTATTTCTGCAGGCAAATGCCAGTCCATTCGGCTACAGTGGAGCATAACAAAACTGAACTTTTCAGCACATATAATATTCATAACAGAACAAAGTCAATATTGCATGAAGAAAGCACACAATGGCATGCCTAACGTCCAAATATCTCAATAGCATTAAATTGTGTATTCTTTAGGAAGAACGCTAATACGATACGAAAGATAACCATGATGCTTCAATACGAGCAAAAATAAATAACATATTGATATGAGACATCCCCTCTTGGAATTATAAAGTTCCTTCTGACATTTTACTAAAAATTGAGTTATTCACATATTCTGATTCTTGACATATTTTTAACATTATGTGAGTTGCTTTTGTTGTTGTTTTATGCTTTTTTGTCTCTCTTATGTAAGAGACTAGTTGCACATATTAGTTTTATAGAATACCTTCATATACACATATATCTGTCTGTCTGTCTGTCTGTCTGTCTGTCTGTCTGTCTATCTATCTATCTATCTATCTATCTATCTATCTATCT
>JAOTRQ010090267.1:0-33150 GCA_028565875.1 Hoplisoma paleatum
CGAAAATAAGACATAGTGGGGCTTTTGGGGATAAAAAGAAAGTAAGACGCTGTCTTATATTCGGGGAAACACGGTAGTTAAGTCAAACGTCAAAACAGATGAAACTGAACTAAACTCAAAATGCTGGTAAATAAATGCCTGGACGCCAAAAGCAAGCACGAGCAAGAAAGTAGCTGATAAAGAAAGATGACGAATGCCAAACATTCCTTGTGAATGCAGCCTGAATGCCAGCTGCAAGCTAAGAACTTTTCAGACTGCCCTGCAATGCTAAGTAGCTCACGGTTGCATTTATTTCCAAGAACATCCTAATGAAATAGAAATGAGAGTTTGAAGTTGTAGGACAGAGAATGCAGTCTGCTGGAATCCACACTGGATTTCATGCATATCGTAACTGTTTGGATCCACACCGACGGTAGCGATTAGATTCTCAGTCGAAATTCCTTACTAATTTGCATCATTAGTGTCGCCCTCCAAAAATAAATCATTCAGGCTGGCAATGAAGTTTTAGCAAATAAACTCTTGTTGAGCATTTCAAATCTCTATGGCATGGCATTAAAACAATGCTAAATCGGAAAGTTCTTCTTCGCTATAGCAGCGTATCGGGACCGTCTAATAACAAACGTGTCTTCAAAAATCCAATGTTACAACAAAAAAAAAGAAAAGAAAACCTTCTCAACAATAAAACACAAGCGGCGCAGTTGAAATGCAATACGGTACATTCATAAAGTTAGCTGGGTAAGTGTAGTTGCCTAGTTAATGTACAAGCAATCTTAAAGTAAACAGGATACTCATACAAACGTGATCACACAATTATTAGAATCAACATTTAAAAACTTAGCTCAAAACTTGGCTTTAATATTCTTCAATATTCTTACAAAATAAAGTAAAAGAAAAAGAAACTCGAAAAAACTGTAGCAAAATAGATGTAGGACCAATGGAAAGACATTACAAAGATTGCAAGATCATTTTTTATTTTCACATTTTTTATTTTTTACATACAAGCCCTGTAAACACAAACCGTGGGAAAAACTGCATCTTGGCGACCTCAGTGCTTAAAAGTTACACCCATTATAATCAGTCATATATGCAAAAAGCAAGACAAAGCATAATAACTAAGGGCAAGTGCTAAGTGGAGGTATTAACTCAGCCTAAAAAATTAACTCTACAAGAGAAATTGTACGTTTAAAGTGACCTAACATTCACATTTTTAGCTTTATTCAAAACGGCTTACAGAAATACTTCCAATGTCACCGTGCTTCAGTTTAGATAAACAACAATCCAAAAACATTTATCTGATGACAAATCCCTGTGAGAACAAAATATTTTTTCTCTTGTAAGAAATAAGTGTTAGAGTGAGTTTGTTCTTTTATAAAGATTTTAATGTCATGCTTTAGTCACAATAAGGGCAGGGAAAACTCTCATAGCTCGATAATTTCTGAAAATGATGTTTTGTTTTTTTTTACATTTATTAAATGCAATAGAAAGAATTTCAAAACAGCTCAGAGTTTCAGACTTCATATCCAGACAGTGGATGTATGTTCTGATCCTCCAGAAATTGTAATGGAACATGACTCCAAGTGGCCAATCTTTTCATGTGATATTACAGCCTTGTATAACAAGGAAAATACCGAAGTACAAAGTACAAAGTTTCAACCCCATCACAAGCAAAGCACATCTGCCTAAAGCACCTGGAGAAGAATGAGATCATTTTAGCTGAAAGAATAAAATGCACTGTCGATGACCTCTTGATACACATGCAGACTGAAGTAGAAAGAAAACCCGGCCAACTCTGACAGACATAGAGACGGGGCTTCCTGTTATAGACAGGGCGTAGGAAATTATATGCAAACATTAATAAAATAATTTTAAAAAGCTGAAAGTGCAGTGGGAGAAAAGAAACCTTTTGTTCATTTCAGACCAATATCGATCCATTATAGGCCAAACGCACCATCAAGTGAGAAGAACTTGAGGAAATGTGGAATAAATCAGCTTTGCTGCTTTAACCTAAAAGGTTGCTACTGTACTTTTAGGCCTACAACTTTGACCCCACAAAATAATGAATTCCCCTGAAAGTATCAAACCAAGTATAATGATTCATATGAAATCATGAGTAGATCATGAGTGTCATTACATCTTTATATGTAACCCAATAAGCTTTCATTTTCTTTATTCAGATTTTTTCCACTTTCATGGAAGTTATTGCTTAATGAATAAAGTACTGGGCAAGAGACCAGATGATCAATGGTTGAAGCCCCATTACCACAAAGCTGCCACTTTTATATGTGTAAGATTAACTCTCAATTGCTCAAAATGGTGTTCCGCTGTAAATGTAAGTTGCTTTCGACAAAGGTGTCTCCTAAATGCTTAAAAAGTTCTTTCCAGTTTACTTTTATTTGTTTCTTTTTAAAAATAAAGTGCTCATCTTTCATTCTGGCGGTAGGTACAAAATACTAAAAATAACTGAATTAAGCCCAATTTAGCAGTCTGCTGCTTAAAATGAATAATATTGATTAAACATGAGCACTGATATAAATTGTGTCTCAAGTGAATCGATATTGTGGTGAATCATTCAATCCTTAGTGTAGAGAATGTAGCGTCTGAATTAAAAAGTGAGTTCACCCACAAACTGATTCACTTTTAAATACTGTCATGGAACACATGTGATTGAATAAAAGCATAGCACTTCATTTGATCTTGATTATTAAGTAGAAAAGTATGAGGTCCTTTAACAGGCGAAAATTCCAGTATACTTTTTCCAGTACTAAATCATGATGGGAAACAATTTGCAAACAGTACAGCAATGGCTTATACCGGGTCCCATGACATCAGAGATGCATTCATTCCTGAAGACTATAGCTCATCTATTGGTACAGAACTAGAAAGGAAAAATGTGAGACACTGCACGGCAGACTATTCTTTTCATGACAGGACTTTCCACAGAATTATATTTTGATATCACTGCATCTCTGTTGCCTTGAGTGTGCCAAAAATAAAGTATGTCCCAAGATGCATTTAGCAGTCAATGCCATCTGTAACAAGAGTCACGATTCCCAATCAATAATTGCCTGACCAACAGCTGAGCCCATAACACTTCCATCAGCCTGGATTCATTGTGCTTCATTTTTCCACCTTGCTGCCACAATTCCTGCCATTCTTACTGGATCCCAGGCAGCAATTAGACAAGCGGATGCCCACCAGGAGAGAAGCTTTAGGTGCGGCGAGATGAGAGAAGACCCTGCTGCTAGGAAGTCGACTGAGGCCAAGTCCCACATGGTCTTAAAGACCCCCCTTGACGCCTTCCGGAGCTATTGACCCTCTTGCTCAGTGTCAGGTTTGTAAAACGCCTCTTTAATGAGAGCTGGGGAAGGCCAGCTGTTAAATCATCGCAGCCTTCGGGCCAGGTGGGGTGGCAATGAATATGCAAGATGGTCGTGGTCACCAGGCAACACAAAGAGAAGGATTGGAGGAGACCAATCAAGAGGCCATGTTGAGAAGGGTGAAACGTAAGGGAAATTACATCACGAGGCGAACAGAATTCTTCATAGTGACACTGTATCAGAACTCAGCATGAAGCCAGCATTTGATTTATGCAGCTCTGTCTTGACATGAGTATAACAAAGCTAAGCTTGCATAATCAGCCATATGCCAATAACCACTAAATGGGTTCGCCTAAGGATCAAAGGGCTAATTAAAGTGGTCATAATAATCTTTTTTTCTTTTGAACACAAAAGTGATGCTAAACTCATGAGAATCAGCAGATGCCGGTCAAAAACAACTATATGCTGGCTAATACAAATGATTTGATGGGTGATTGATTACAAGAATGATCCAATGAAAAACAACACGTTATTTATACATATCCACATATGTTAAACATTCAATAAAGATGTACTGAAACACTCTACCCACAATGTGATACCCACAACACTGGGTCCACTACAATGTTTTTTTCTTTCCTCATATTTTTTAAAAGCCATCCAACCACCACTTGATCCCATTTAAGGTTATCATGGGACACACACTGGGTGAATACACTAAACGCCTGAACAGGTCAGCAGTCTGTAGCAGGGTACAAACAAATGACAAACACAAGCACACACAAGACAGCAATCAATGTTGTTCCACTAAAGCTAAGATTTAGAATAGATACCTGTAGTATCATAGTTGGCTTGGTCATGTGGTCAAGGTGGGTGAGGTAGTAGATAGGACTGACATCCGGCCTGGAGGGTAACGTTGCATCCATGATTCTGGACACTTGATCCCTATTAACTGAATGAATAGACAAAAGTGTCTGCGTAATTTTATATACAACATAAATTGAAAATATGCTGTACCATAACCCCAGTCCAAGGACTTTCAGAATCAAGCTGAGATGTAGTGTTGATAATCTGACAGCATTTTACAAGTGCAATTCAGTATGAATAAACTCAGGGTGGTGATGTGACCAGTTTGGTTCTTTAAAAAAAAAAAAAAAGAATGACAAACTGAGAGATCATGTTTTTGTTAAGTCGATGATTTTTTACAAACAATGCTAAAATTTTATAAAGATGTAATGTTAAACCACCGCAAAGGTTATCTCATATGCGTACTCAATTTGTGTTCATGTACCTACTAAAATTATTGTACTAATTTTTACTTATTTTATTGTTATGGCTCACCCCACCAAAGGGTCATGAAATACCCTGGAATATACCATAGCAGAGTTCAACCGAACTGATCCATCATTTTATACATTTAAATCCCACTGACATTTACCATGTCTGTAGTGATGAGCTGGACATACAAAACTTGGGGCATTCTAAATGAAATAACATTTGATTTAGCCCTGCAGGACAAAATTAGGAAAAATATGCAATACAATACAAGCTAAAATCATTTCCAAGTGTAAAACAAACCTAATTTACAAGAGACACTTTTGGCCTCTTTTAAAACAGTAATCGCTCTTAATAGGGCTCAACAGAACATGTCCAAGTTTCTTGCTCAAAATCACTCGCACACAAAGAGATATTAGTAGTTTAATATTCTCCAGTACATATGTTAATGAGCTGTTGCCGGAAACGCTCCACCTCCGTGTTTACAGTTTTTAGCATTTAACAAATGTAAAAACATCAGAAACAGAGTCACCTACAACACCTATTTCTGGCATAAATAGCTATAAAATGACTCAATTAGGGTACAGACCAATTGTGTTTGGAATTCGGAATGGAGACAACCGCAGGGCTCTTGACTAACTGCAAAACTCGAACCCCCTCATTTATACAGCCATAAAAACGCAAAAGGCAATTTTTAATAGTTTACAGAAAACAGATGGATGTATTTTATTCAAACTTTTTGTTTATAGGAGCAGTAGAGACCCATATGGAACTACAAAAACACACAAAAAGTGAATTTTGCATAATTCCCCACCTTTAAACAAGCTAAACAATTGATCCTAGTTGTTTCAACTTCACCTGTCATGTAATACTTCTGCCAACATCAAAAGCTGGTGGTACAGATGTGTGAGCAACAATGCTAACGACACAAACAGCATGACCCATATGATGCAGTTGGCATGCTCATTAAATAACAAACATGAAACAAAGCTCTTGGAGTCTTAACATGTCTTTATATATTTCCATAAGATTTTTACCCAGAGGTAAAGCAAGTCATACAAATGACTGGACTCTAATGGCCAGTTTATACTTCTGTGTCGATGCAATTAAAGAAGTCGTTTTCCTTACATGGTTCAGCGTTCAGATCATATGCACTGTGAAAAAATTCACTGTCAATACTAAGGGGTGTTGAGTTTCTGAAGGTCCTGTTGCATTTGTGTTTACCCTTCCAGTCTGAGCAACGAGCAAGAGAGAGGTTGTGGTTGTAGATTTTAGCTGATCGATATTTAACAATGAATGCTATTAAAAGCTGGATCATAAATACAACATCAAGGCACAGCCAAATGCAGGGAGCAAATACAATAAAAAACAAGTGTGTATGCTCCATTGCTTTGATGGCTTATGATCAACTCCTTGGATTTGGAGGTACACAAAAGTTACATGATCAGTCATGCATTTAAAGTAATTGTATAGAAAATATGAACAATGGAGAGGCACCAATTGCATAAAAGCCAATACAATATATACTTGTGCAATAACTAACAATCCCTACCTCTGAGCTGTACTAGGCTTTGTACAATGCTTTGCTAAGCATTTTATATTGTGTAATAATTGTCCTTTTAAAATATTTATATCATACAGCTTTTTCTATTGCTATGGCTTGTCTCAAAGAGGAACTACCAAAAAAAGTTTTGAATAAACACAATAACCAAGATCTATTTTAATCTTAAGCTTGTGCAAATGAATGTTCGTCAACTGAAAACGAATCTACTAAATTAAAGACAGTCCACCTTGACAGATCCTCCGAACTGATTCAAACAAGTAAAAAAAAAATTTCAATAACAAAAATCTAAATCATTTAACAGTTGAAGCATTTCTAATATCATCTTCAGCAAAAATTCATGATGACAGGTTACTTTTTTTATTTAATTTTTACACTGTACGGTTAGTATAGGAAAATTTAGTTCCATTTCTCCAACACAATTTTTTAATTAAGATAATCACACCCATGAGACAAGTAGCAGAAGTGCAATGTTAAACAGGGAAGCAGAACACTTCTTGTTTGCTATTCATGTTTTTGACACGAGAAACTCTAGTGCGACAAACACCGATTCACAACAATGGTGTAAAATCCTCTTCAGCATGTCAGTTCCATCAGATGATTTATTATAGTTTCACTTGAACTTTGGCCAACTGCTAAACGGTATAGCTGATCGTGTCGATCTAAACGTCTGGCTGACCAATAACACAGTCAGGACTAGGAAACAGATGTCAGCTGTGCTGGGTTGGCATACATCATCACTGTACCAACCAAGCCCCAGGCAGGGGGGTGGTTATGAATTCGGCGTTTTGAGTGATCAAAAATGATCGTTTTTGAAACTGGGTCCCAGAGTGGAAAGATTTTAATATCCGGTTCCACGTTTTTATGTAATACACATCTTCTCTGAAATTATATCATAGCGACGCCTCGCTCTTTAAGATGCATGTGCTTTATTCTGCACACAACAATCATGGCACAAAACAGTGCCGCGTTTGTACATCAGAAAAAACTGGCTTTGATATGATGGACAACAAAATCTACTGATTCTCTTCTATTATAATCAGAAACAAATGTGATCCAGGGAACCAGATAAACCACTTGTAGTGTTTCTGTAGTAATCTCACAGCGTCACCAATGGGCCCAGTAGGCATACAGCATTTTCAGTAGTGCAGAATGTGGCCACAATTTTTTCTAATTTGATGCCATCTTTACGGTTTTAGAAACTCTACAGTTTTTGTCCATGTGTGGGCAAAGCCCACGCAAATGTAAATCCCTTGTGTGTGTACCCTGTGAATCTGGTTCACATTAGCAAATCATAGGCTCAAAATCAATATTAAAGCAACACAAACACAGTGAAATGCCTGAACATTTGTAGGAGCATTACTTCAAAATAAATACCTGTGGAGTGAGAGTGGAGATAAAGGTTCAGGTTAATGGATGGTCAGGCCTATGTGGGAAATTTAAAAGTTTCATTCTGACATGGTATAAATAGAAAAATCCATTAAAGCAGTACTGGCCTCGGGCACAAAACTTCGATAAGATCAATCAAATCAGACTAAAACCTACTCATGAGGAATGCTAAATGCTAAAGTAACAAATCTGGTGGGGGTTGAATTCGAATCTATGCTTCATGGTGAATGGAAACAGTACGGAACATCAACTACTGCCCCCACAAAAAACACTCTAGTTGCTCATCCCAGATAAACAAAACCTATCTTGTTCTGACTCGAAGAGCTCACATCATAAACATCCATTTCCAGGTTAGCCTGAGATCTAGTGTTCTTTATAATCCAGAAAGTTTTTTTTAATGAAAACAGGCTTCTAATCATCTAAAACATGACAACTTTATAGCAGACAAATCAACCAAACCCAGAATCAAACTGGACCATCATACTTGATTGACATACACATTCTTCATTTGTAAACTTGGCACTCAAAACAACTGCTCAAAATTAAGTGAAACCAAAAATAAATCTTCTGTGTATAAAAATATTTTAAATGGCAAATATTATAATAAATATTTAAAAATATGACCGTATTTCATACAGATATACAAAATGCCAGGGATTCCCATTTGGCTTGACCATATGAAGTCGGCAGATAAAAATCATGACTGCTTTAGTTTTTAAGTCACCCTAAAGGCAAACAGAATTTGAAGCTGTGTAAAAAAAAGCTTCGGCACCAGTACAGTCACAAATGACGAGGGAATGACTTGGAAAGATTTAGGGGAATGCCGACATTCCTATAAACACTTAACTTTGCAATTTACATATTTTTAGATAGAATCAATGCTGAATATGTACAATAAAAGGACGGTAGTGGTAAAATGGTAGTACAAAAAGCTATAAAAATTTGATACTCGCCTCGACATGCATAAATGATTAGGAAATACTCCCTTGTGCAAAAAATAAAGCCTGGAGAATCTGGCCACACCCAACTCGAGACATCTATACTGAGACGGTTATAGAAAGCAAATGAGAAACTAAGCTTTGAGACACCCAACTAAAGAAAGAGTGCACTTTAACCTAGAGTAAATATGAATAACATCACTATCTACAGTCAGCTTCATTTGGGCTGTAGTTTTTCAGCATTGTACCGGTTTAATGTGATGAGCAACAACTGTTTAAGCACATAACCCCTGGTACACAACTGCATTATAAAACACATGAAAATCTTCCCCTTTAAGCTTCCATGAATGTCCAAATACAGCCCAATTACATCACTATATATATATATATATATATGGCATTTATTGTTTAGATAATTAAAATATTGGCACAGTAATTTATATTTTTAAGAGAAAAAAATTTAAAAACAATTTTTCAATTAAGAAAACAAATCAGGATAAAGTAATTGTTGACATAATGAATTGCATGGCATTGCAAGTATTGTATTGTTGCGTCTGCAATAAAAAAAAATTTCAACTAATGAGTCAGGGATAATTCAAAATTAGAAAATTACTGTTTAAAACACATAGCTTCTACCCTCTGCTGGAAATTGTGGCCCCATCTTTAAACCCCAACTTAAGGACAAACTAGCCAGATGTTAGAATGGGCCAGCAAACACGCACCACTCCTCGTCTCCATTTAGACATACGTCACTGACAACCAGGTGCGAGAAGACAATGGAAGGCTGTCGTCAGGGACAAGACAATGAAAAAAAAGACAAAGAGGAAAGTGTGTTCCTAGAAACGTGAGTGAGTGCAGCTACGAAGGAAAACGTATGCCTGGATGGGACAGACGAGTCTTCTGTGACATGCTGTGTTGCTGAAACAGATACAGGGAAGCAGGAAGCTGGTTCTGTTTAAGATTAGGCCAAGAGGGCCTCTCCATGTAACAGTCCGCCCTGCAGAAACGGAAAACCACAGAGGCCTGCCTAATAATTGCTTTGGAAAACACATTGTTAGAAATGTTTTGACATTTCTGTGGTTAAATAAACTGTCTGAACAGCAAGACTATGCATTTATTTTATTATAGCCTGTGACGAGACTAGAAATGACTTGGCTCACTGGAAACGAAAAGATTTATCTTCTCCGATAGAGTTTCTGAATAGGCCGATTTTATATACGTGCCATTTGCTACAAACCGATCAGACCTTAAATTAAGATCGCCTTCCTAATATTGTAGCTTCGTATTCTGACACCTTTCTATCAGAACCACTAACTTTTTCAGCATAGATCCTTTTTAAATAACTTTGATACTGACTACTGTTATCTAGCCATCATTGGCTAAATTGACTCAATTGATTGCCCCAGGAAAATATTCTCTTCAACCATTAGTGGTCATAATAAAGGCTGAAATGATCCTCAAATAAAAAAAGTCTAATATCGAACAGGCAAATATCCCAGGCAAACAAACAAACAAAAACCAGTGCAGAGTGAGGAGACAACAGGAACATTTTAGATCATTTAAAGCTGTCAAACTGTTGCATTTAGTTGTCATTTTTCTTCATTGCATCCTGCACATGCCACTTTATACAATATAACAATTGAACCAGTTCCTTGTAGTGATCGCTATTATAGATTTTATATCATTTCGACGCAGATGCCCTAACGCAGGAAAGTCTGTCCTGTGAACCAACAGTGGCTTGTGTTTAAATTTTTACTTGCCTGCCAATCTCAGAGTGCATTATTTGTTCAGTCTTTTCAATCTGTTTATCATTTGTTTTTTCATTTTTCAATTGCCGATCAAACAAGGAAATCAAGACTTTTTTTTTCATTTTATGACTTATATATCCATAATTGATGTCTTCAAATATGACTAATTTATTTCCACTTTGTTCTGTAACCTGATCTATAAAAAAAAAATCTAATTTAGATTTTTGTATCTTCAAACCCCACCACTGCCGGATTGGATGTAGGGCCTTGTGCGCCACTACTAATCACGTAAGTCACTTGGGCAAAAAAGCTTTGGTTAAATGCAGTCAATGCAGCTTGATGCTCACTTTCATTGTACTCTGGGCAATGGCAATAAACGTATCTTATCTGACCAAAAATCAACCAGAACAGAAAATAAAAATCACACTCTGAGTGACTCATTTTACACTAGGTAACACAACTTATTTCAAAATTTGCTTGTCCGTGAGGTTTAACAGTTTTTGGTCCACAAAAAGATGCAAATGGACATACTAGCAGGTTCATCTCATTGTCTTAAATGTCAGGAGACCAATTTTGTTGACATCATGCCAAAATCGTATCTGCAGTGCAAATAATCTGTCTTTTGAGTCTTGTTCGGATTCTCTCCATTTAGGCAATTGATTAGATTAGACAGTAAGGTAGCACTAGCTTCATATCCGATGTCTTTCTGGGCACAACTCTCTATTCATCTGGGCATATGACTGGGCACGGTGTTGTACTCTTGGTACATTCTAGTGGCTAGGTACCTAAAAGACAATTTAGTGTCTCCAATTCACCTGGCTGCATTTTGGTTGCTTGTGGGGAGCAACCAGAAGAAAAACATGCAAACTCGAACATAAATGATTCAAGCAGTTTCACCTGATGATCAAACCCAGGACCTTCTTATTGTAAGCAGGTAAAGGAACTACAAGAAAATACTTCAACTTTGTGTGGCAGAAACTGCCGAGCTAAACCTTATTTTCTCTTACGAGTCTCCAGAGAAATTTCTATTCTTACCTTGCTGGAAATGGTTGGCCTCCAGCAGGACCATCTAACACACTCACCTTATAAATGGGAACTTAAAGTGGCAGAAAGGGGTAAGGGCAGGAGGGAAGATAGATATGAATGATTGAAAAAGGGACAGAATGAAAACAGCATGCCGGACTGGATCACAGATTTTTGGCTGCATTGCTGTTACCTTACTGGTGTCTGTGTGTGTGTGTGAGAGAGAGAGAGAGAGAGAGAGAGCGAAACATATCAGATCATCTATTCACAGGAATCCTGTCTATACACAATTCAGTGAAAGTGAATTTATTTTAAGATTTATTTTAGAGAGAGGTCAAATGGAGAGAGAGGTCAGCATGATAGCTAAAGGCCGCCACACACTTCCTGTAAAACTAATTTCACGAGCATTGCACAAAGCTGAACATACATTCATGAACCAACAAGGTGGTATAATTTAAGCTGTGTCATTTTGCCCGTCACTTGTGCTCCACAGCTGCAGATGAGACATTAAGAACATAAGAATCTACCCAAAACTAATTAGTCATAGCGATATGTGAAATATTAAACACGTTATGAAATTTATTTATTTCCCTTATTTTATACAAGGGGCAATCCGAATCATTTTTGTTTTCAAATGTGGATGTTCTCCCCATGTCCTTCTGGCTTTTCTCTGGTTGCTCCAGTTACCTCCCACAAATAGGGAAGACTGTCAGGATGGGTATCCATAAAAACAATCAATGTGGATCAATTAACGACATATGAAATAACGATACAGTATAAATTCCAGAGCTGATTCACTTGAATCACAATTCAAATCAGAATTCTTGTTTAATACTAATTTACTTGAAACTGGAAAGAGCAACCAAGTTGCCAAAATAAAAATTATGCACACCTCACAAATTAAAGGACATTCAACAACTGAAAGATCAACAGTATTTTATTTTTTGTTTAATGAAAACAAACACATAAAAGGATAATCTTCTCAATTTCATTTTGTTTACAAAATAAACGATATAAACTCACATTGTGAGTAGAATGTATTGTTACATTCCTGGTGGCACTACAACTACAAGGAAACAATATAAGCCAACGTGATTGAAAGTTTTTTTAAGATTTGCAGTTTATTGATATTTGTGTGGATAAAAACTCTCTAGGTTTAAAAGCATGCCAGTAGGTGTGATTACTACTGTAATTTGCATATGTATGTATGTATACATGTGTGTGTGAAGCTTTAAAATGTTTGTGTTTCAGGGTTCAGAATGAAACATAATGAACAAGGTTGAAAGTTTTCTTCATGCTCTGGCAGCGTTATGGGACATTATGCGTCGCAGATCAGTTTCTCAGAGTGAGAGAGAATTAGACTCTTAAAATTATGGCTAAATAATTACTAAAAGTTTTAAGTCCCCCCCCCAAAAAAAAATCCATAAATGCAAGCTATATTTATTCCATTATGTTGCCTCTAATGGAGTCTGTGATGGGAACAAGGTTTAAATATTTATCTATGCTGCTATTTAACTTTGATGAGCACGTATATTGTAAACACGGTGAGGTATGTAGTGAAACGAGCTAGAACATTCTTTATTTCACCCAAATGTCATTTTATCTCATATATAGCAGTATAGGTCCTTCCTTCTGTCATTACTATAAATTTTAATTTTGCAATAATATGGAGAAAGCACATGTTGTAGCGGTGTACTGCATTGCCTTGTTATGTAAAACATTTACAGAGAGAGAAAGACAAGCAGAGAAGAAGCAGACACTACAGCCAAGGATTGAAATACCTTCTGGTGTGTGCCCAGGCAAATATTACAAATTAGTCTGAGGAAAAAGAGACAGATGAAGCAGATTTTACAGTCATGTATTGCAATCCATACATGTATGTGAACAGAGATTAGAAAAAGACAGGGCACCACTGTTAGAAATAAAAATGAATTGAAATCGAATACGTCGAACGGGTGCAAGCTAGTTTAGATTTATTAACATGAAATACCTTTTTAGGACACAGTCGTATATCAGACAAATGATCTATAAAAAATTTATGAACTTCATGAATATTTATATTGGGAATGATCAGTAGTAATCAAGTGTGTCGAAGTATCTTAAGAGTCTGGATGTAGTGCCATCTTGATTTTAAACATGTTAAACCATCAAATTTCGTTCATGGGGAAAAAGTCTGTCAAAGCAGTGGTGCATCAGTAACTACATGCTTGACCACAATAACGCTAGAATTGAGTCTGCTCACTTACACTCTTTGAAGACCTTCAGCCTTGTCTGAAAAACCAGGCACCTACTAAACAACCTTCTTTGGTATGAGCTGCAAGTTAGCAGAAAGACTGAACACAAGAACTGGCAAACAGCCACTTGTGTAAACTATAGTCGTGTGGAATCGAAGGCATCCGTAATTAAGTTTACATTTCACCAAGGTCACACTAAATACCAGCCTAGCTGTGATTAAATATTACACAGCACAAAGCAAAAAGACTTAAAGAAAACCAGCAGGACTGCCAAAAATACGAGACAGAAAAATCATAGCAAACTGAAGAGAAGTGAGACAAATATCTAGATTACCATGAAAATACAATCAAAATGCTACTTTGTTTAAGATTAGTCATTATTCTGTAGCACTGATATTTTTCATACGCATTTAAGAAGCTGTCCGACTGTACATTCTTGTTTACAATGAGCAGTTTAGGAGTAAGCCAAATAGGTTCAGTTAGACTTAATAATAATAATAATAATAATAATAATAATAATAATAATAATAATAATACACTATACTGTACCAAATTCATTTATTGAACCACTTAATTGTGATAATTTTACACCTTGTTTAATCCAATGTTTGGTGGTCACTACTTCTGATCATAACTTCTTCAGTTCACAGTATGATCAGATACAGAACAGCGGCTTCTTTTCAAAATCTGCCCAAGTGCATTAAAACAAACGAGAAACAAATGGTTGGCATAAAAAAATAATAATCCAGGTAAATTCATTAGCATCGTTACCTACAAATTATCTTAAAATCTAAAATAAAAAACAAGAAATATAATTTCTAAAAGACAAATTAGTTTTGAAAAAAATGGGACCAAAAAGTCTGAGCATATGTAATAGTTAATCTCATAATATTTAAATGAATGAATTGACAATGACAATTGTGTGGCAATGGCTTCTTGTGAAGAAAAGAATAATTTTAAACAAGCATAACAAATCAAACTTGTGGCGAATGAAAATCGGCCAGCCGCTTTGAAAATTCCAGCAGATTTAAAAAGTATCCACTTTTTCCAAATTGATTACAAACCTGTCAAAAGATTTTGTCCACTTGCAACTGATATACAAGAAAATCTGGCAAAATATCATCTAATTTGGCACTACTAGAATACAACTGAAATTGTATATCCATTGGTCCAGTAAGCCTTATAGGAGAGGCATTCCCCAATTACGTACATTTTTAATGATTCACTTTTCATTTCAATCGATATTTAGACTCACATTTCAGTAAAAAAAATAGTATTTTTACTAGGGCACAAGATTTAGGCACTCGTCATCTCTACCTAGCAGTCAGATGATTGAGGACATGTTTATTCTGCAAAACATTCTCACAGTCATATGCCCACGCCCCCAAAAAAACGTCCATCCATATTCCAACAGGGAGTACTTTTGACCCAATAGCCTATAAACCAAGTCGTCCTGCAATCTGCTCTTTAACCTCTGCTTGGCTCCTTGTTCTTCCAAAGACGCTAATTCAGAACATCGAAACTTATAAACCTCAAGTAGAGTAACCTATAAGCCCTAAAACTGAAATATGCTAAGCCCTGAGGGTTCCCAGAACTAGTTTTCCATGTTTATAATGTGAACTGGCCAAGTGAAAAGCCTTGACCGAGATGTACAGCATGTTTACCTCTTACTGACGGCAGCGATCCAGCCACAAAGTCATAAATTCAACAGATTTTGCTAAAACTCCTCTGACAGCTCCAAAAAGGTAAATAAAAATTCCAGACACCTAAAGAAAAGAAACATGAGCTAAGAGTGGTTTTTATGTAGCATATGTTTTGAAAAGTCAATCCCAAGAAATCCTGCTGTTTGATAAGGTACTGTGGTACAGAACATTGATTTGGTGGAATGTACTGGTATCCCAGTGGGGATGCTGCACTCAGTTACATACTCTTAGACGCATTCCAGTTGCTATAAGCTAATTGCTTTATTAAACATGTGATAAAAATGCACAAATCACAGCAATTGTCAAATCTTAGACATTAAAGCATTTGGGGCTTTAGTGTCCTACCATCACTTTAAACAGAAAAGATGAATAAAAAAATATCACTAATTACATTTCAGCTTTATTAATGACAATTCGATGACCAGGGCTGTTAAAAAGCAAATGCAAACAAAAGCATGTCCACTCAAACCCAATGCATGAAGCCATCATGGTACTCCTCATTTTAACTTTCAACCAATAAATAACGCTGTCACCAAATCAGAAACGATGGCAATGGTCTATGTAAATGTATAAGTAGTATAAATGAAATAATTTATTAGTAAGGGGTAAACAAAAAACATAAAAATCATTATATAAAGGAAAGCTGGTAAATATTTGGCTCGATTAAAAAAGGGATTAAATGTTATTCAAGTCTGTAATTTCCGCCTAACTGTAATGTTCCATTCATAACGGTACTTTCCTATGAAAATGTGTACAATAAGACGTAAGTGCATAAGTGCAAGTAAGTGGTTTGAGACAAACATTTTGTCTTCCACTGACGCACTGTTTGAGGCGTACCTTCATAATGTTTATGATTGATGTCCGACATCAAACCTCTTCCATTAATTATATTATTTGCTTTTAATAATCAAAAGTTCAAGTTCAATGCCCATGGCATCATCAGTAAGGCTCTGTTATATGCAAAACATCCATAAGGAAGGCAAACAAAAACATGTCAACTCGAACCCAATGTGTGAAGCCATCATGCTATTTGAGGAAGGACTCTATGTAGGAGTTGTTCCTCAGAGTATTCCACATTTTAACAGCCAACTTGCCAATCTAATATCCAAAAAAATATATACAGCAGTATTCTGAGAAAATCCACCACCTGTTCATTTTGCTCATATTTCCACCTGTACAGACCTACAAAATGTTATGACATTCCATTTGTAGAAAATGAAATGTATTCTTCATAACTTCAAAACTAGTTTCATAAAGCAAAACGGTGCAACCAATTTCACGCATCACCAAACTCTCTGAACTCATATCAGGTAGCTGTGGTCAATTCTGGTTAGGACATTTTTCCTCAAAATGCATCACACACAAGTATTATTTAAAATAAATGTGAGGAATTGGGTTAATGTCTCAGTGATGCTTTACACCACGTCACGATTATGATACACAGACCAGGCTGGGGTTGGTTGCTGAAGCTAAATTCCAATTAGCTCAAGGCACACAGAAACACCCTACGGGCCACCTAGGAAGTAGGCACACAACAGGGCAATATTTTAAACTGACCAGACAACATGCTATTGGTCTGTGAGAAAAACACAGCGCAAACCCACAAAGACCAGAACAAAATCCACAAAGAAAAGTCTCGGACCCATGCACCCGAAGATCAAACCCAGGGTCCTGCTGTGCAACCCATTAATCCACCATGACACGATCTATCTAAAATTACTAAAAAGTTGAATAAGAGTCTGCTAAGCCTCTAAGTGAGAATCTGAGATTATGAACTCCCCAGTTTGAATTTGGGGTCTGATAACAACAAGCTGGGTGGCATCTATTGTAGGCAGTGGGCACAACTATCAGTACCAGCATGTGACAAAGTTAGCAACTTGACATGCCTGCGTAAAAGTCTAATGCTGACACCACCAAGGCACAGGCTTAAGGTAGGATAAGGTGTGTGTGCGTGCGTGCATGTTCATAAGACAGTCAAGGTGGAAGTGTCAATACTGGGGGAAGGGGGGGGTGCTTTGAGTCTGCTAAATGTCATATTTGAAATGGCAGACCTGTACCTTTAAGTTAGGCACCCAAGTCATTAAACTAACCATTGAATTTAAAAGGTTCAGCACTGTTTAAGGGGTCACATTTTTCTCTGATGTATATAGAATTCAAGTATCAGCCTGTTGACAGGTGGAAAAAATTTCAACTAACATTTTGAACCATCATTAATCAAACAACACCACACCAGCTTTTTAAAGGTAAAAAATCCAATGCCATAAGCTGTAAAAAAGAAGTAAAGAAGAAAATGACAGATTACTGTGTCTTTCCATCACACACAAGCTTGTATCATGTAAATAACAACAACATGGGCTGATTGTAACGGCCACATAAAACATGGTCCTTGCCAGTCATTATTTCTAACCACAAGTGAGAAGCAAAATTCTTAATTGTGTTTGTGCTGTTAGTCAGGGGTTTTTGAGGGGGGGCTCATTTTAAACTCAGCTGTAGTGGAAACCATGTAATCATCCCAAAGTAACAAGTGCCAGGGTCATTACATCAGAGCCAGACTGTTCATAAAAGCCACAAAGACACGTCTATCACCTATCCAGGCTTGTTTTTGACTCCTTGAGTGAGCCTGGTTCTGTCATGAAGCATTTGTTCACAGGTGAAATTTGCTGCTTTGGTAAACGTCAAAGCTAAATTTATATTATAAGGTGAGTGTTAGTCGATAATGTAATCTTTTCTGCCTTTGAAAGTTTTATATTTTAAGAGAGCACTGCACCATTAAATCACTATACCAGGTCAAACCAATTTATAGAAAAAGTTTGTTAAAAAAACTCACTTGTTTTATACAATACAATCTAACTCACAATACTTGGTTTACAATAATAAATATAAAATCTAAATAATGCCCAGAGGCAAGTACAAATTATGCAAAACAATTTAGAATTCAGCCCAATTTAGCAGGAAACCCACAAACCTTGCAACTTGGCGTAAAGCGCCAGTGGTCCCAGTAAGACGAGGTATTAAGTACCAGTGCCCTATGATGCTTAAAATGAATATCAATTTATTTTAATATTAAAATAATCCAATGTGTAAATTTTTACTCTAGTATTAACAATGTCTGGTGGCACATCATTACATCCCTACATCCCCTAATTAGATAGATAGATAGAACTTTATTCATCCCTTTGGGTAATTCAGCCATTCATCATTAGTGTATGAAGATAAGAACATTTTACAAACTTCGAAATATAAGAAACGCTCAGCATTTAATCCAATCTGTGCAGTGAATCACACTTACAAACACTAATAAACACACACTAAGGGACAGCAGTGAGCACACATTCCCGAAGCAGTAGGAAGCCAGTTAGCAGTTTGGTGCCTTGCTTAGGGGCACCTCAGTCGTGACCTGTCTACTCAATCACAGTGGCCATTACCTTCAGTACAGAGGAAGAATAAAACAACTAGGTAAAATAAGATGTGCTAAAGTTAAGAGAAAAAAGAAGAGAATTGCAAAAAAAAAAAAAAAAAGTCGCCTGAATGAAATAGTTAAATTAAATTGCTGAACACGAAGTTCAATTTGTATACATTTTGCTCACCATTGTTTCTGACCAAAACTGTTTGACTGTTCGACTGTAAATGTAAATTGTGGAACAATAAAGATAAAAATGCACCATGGCAACTAGTAAGATGTAAGCTATGGAGACAGAGTTAGCATTTTCGAAATGATAGAAAGTAGGGAAGGAAAATGCATTTTATTTCAACTACATCATACTATCGTCGATAGTATTGATAATGAATATCGTGAAGTGCTCAAGACTTTCAGACTTGCCTCACAATAGCAAATACTCTAAAAGGCAAAGGTTCTGAGAAGTCCACTCGCCATTTAATTCTACTGTTAAAGTTTCAGCAATTTCTAGTCAAGCTACAATTAGCGATATTGAGCATAAGTCGCTGTGAGGAACCTGTTTCTATAGCGACCTCAAGTAAGCTCCATGTTAGAACAGACGGGTGCGATTTACCCGGCAACTGACATGACATTTACTTGTAAAAGTGGCCCTGTCAAATAATAACAATCCTATTCTTCAGAAAATCAGAAGCTAAGATTAGAGAGCTCCAAGTCCATGCCTTAATGCTCCATCCAAACGTTGAAAAACATGGATCATCTTTCTGTACTAGAGAACTACACATCATGGGCAATTGTGTATCTTTCATTTGCCTTACCGGTATGTTTTGGACTGGGGTAGGTAACCGGAGAAAACCCATGCAAACACATCAACTGCACAAAAAGACTTCTTACTGAGGGTTGTCTGAGGGCTTTGTCACATTTTTGTTTATTCCAAAGTTTCAGCGACAAGCGAGAAAGGTAGTTGTTGTAGATTTTATCTGAAATATGCAGAGTGCATTTACAATGGTGCACACTCCGTTGCTTCCCTTGTGGACTGCATCGTTTCGACATGTAATTAAAAATTTTTGGAGGCACCAGTCAGGTGATGCAGAAGTCACGATGGAGTCAATAATACACAGAAGTACTTGGCCTTAACACTAATGCATTCTTTAATTATATTATTCTGAGCACCAGCTGCTAACCAACATGAGATTTTATTTTCTGACTCATTTGATGCATAAAAATCCAGAATAGTAGTAAATTCCTCTACACTATGCAAGCAGAGTTGGAAACCTTTACTAGCATCTATTCAGCCTTTTATAGAGTAAACTACCCTTCGTATTCTCCTGACTGAAGGTCAGATAAGCCCACTTGATCTCCATTAGCCTTATAAAAAAATAATAAATAAAACATTGTAGATTAGGGGCCGTGTATAGAAGTATTTGTTACAAATCACTTTTTTGGCAAAAATTGCCAAAGCAGAGATCCTAAATGACTGTGACACTTAGTGTGTCTGGCATAAAGCTCACAAGATCATTTACACAAAGACTAGACTTCCTCCCAGATGATCTTGTTTGATGTTACAAAAGCTTTCATGAGAGCAGATCACGCCAGTGTCTAAGCCACTTCAGCTCATGGATAAAGCACTCAGAGATCAGCAAACCCTTTTAAAAATATTCAATCCGTACAAGATCTGCCATAACCAGAACCAATAAACAATATGAAAACAAGTAAGTGTGTACACAATAATATAGAAATGTCCAAAGGAGCAAAAAATAAAAAAAAACTACAGAGAACTACATGATACTTTCTGTAGTGGATCATGTAATCGTCCGTTAAAAAAGTGAATCATGTCTAATGTTATGCATTAGAAGATAAACAATATACCACAAGACAGTTAACCTGATTTGGTTTTTTAATGCCATTGCATGCATATTTGTGTCATATATGGCATGAAAATTATTACGTTTTAGTCATCGTCCATTATTTATATTTTGGTTTTGATTTTTATTCTTGCAATGATCATTAGAACATTTTTGTTTTCTTGATCAAGAATTTCTTTATTAATTCCAGGTATTTTTGGTTATAGTCTCTCTCTCTCTCTCGTGTATTTTAAGCATTCAACTAGGATATGTATTTTCTTCTTTAGTAAGTATTGGAGGTCTTGTATGACCTATCCTGCATCGTCTGTTTAAAACTTGGTCCATTTGTCTTCCTTGGTGTGTTCTTGGTTTACTGCTTATGTTTGAGTGTACACAAGACAGTTAATGTCGATTGTCATTTAGTCAAAGAATGTGGAATGTCTTTAAAAAGTCAAATAGATTTTATACCGAAAAATTTGCAAGATTGTTTTGCATAGTTTATGCCTACAAAAAGCCCTTTAATTATAATGGAAGATCAAAGTGATTTTTACTGCATTTTTTAATAAATTATAAAAAGGAAATCATAACTGGTCTTAAATTTCTATTTGTTTTTTAATTGCGGAACATTTATCAAATTACGGGTGGAGTATCATTACATGCCAAGTATACATTTTGTCAAATGTATGTCAAACACCCATACTTTCCTAAAAAGCACGTGCAGTGCAAGCATCATGTCTTAATACAAGCAAAGCTTTCACCCTCGAATCAGTCAAAACATCAGACGGTGAAACATAAAATTTGCAAGTCAATCAGTTCACCTAGGTGACTGAATTCCGGGAAAAAAGAACAAAACATTAAAAAACAAATGTTTATAAAACAATCAAATGTGCATGATTAAGCTAGATAATATTGCAATGCTGCATCTAGGAAAAGCAACAGGAAAACATTCATTTTTCTGAATTTGCAACCCAAACTAGGAGGGAATCTGAGAAAAATAAACAAAATTTTACAGATTTGATGGAAAGTGTATGCTTACAAGTCACCCCTTAACAAAACAAAGTATTCTGAGGTTTAAGAAGAAACTGCCAAGACCATAAACACAACTCAAACAAGTAGTTCAAGAAAACTATGAATTTCCATTCATGTAGCCAAATGATTGAGATGAAATTATATTAATTTCATATTTTGTTTAGGAAAGTAACCATTGTTCCTCCTGTTTCGATTTATCCCTCCCATTATGCACTGATTAGGTAAGGCTCTAAAGGGCACATGGTGAACCAACAATGACGTCAACCGCATAATAGGCAAACATCTCGTTTGCACTGTCTACGCGTATCTCATTTGTTTTCGTATCGTTATTGTTCTAGTTTACTTTTCCAGTTAGATTTACTAGCATGATCTTGTAGGGTAAAAATATTGCAAACATTGATACTGCCAGTGATAAGATATCAAAACTAAATTATTTAAACAACAGACTGTATGGCTGTCTCTGGTTAATTTATACTTTGTATAACAATTCTTTATTTTCTTTATTAGGACCACTTGTTTATTTGGTATCTTTAACATCATGATTTATACCCTTTGGTTACAGTCACTACTTATTAGACGAGATTTATCAATGGTCTAATCAAATACGGTCATAAACAATTGTGTATCTCCAATAATCTCACTTGACCATGCTGCCTTTAAAAAAAAAAAAACAAAGTGTACCACACGACAGTGATACGAAAAAATTATCACGTTATGTGCTTAATGTACCTTTCATTTTTTATGTTGTGTGCGTTTTTACTGTGGGTCGAATGGAAGTAGCGAATAAATAAATAAAGGCAGAGTGTTTCGCCTACTCAACACCCACTTGGTCAGCTTTTGTTTGCTTACAGGGTGGTAGTAAGTCAAGACAATTACGCAATACCTCTAAACTGGCCATGTCAGACCACTGGAACATGAAAGTGACACGAAATTCTGGCAGGATTCCCAGTGTTGACATCTGTAAAGTAGTTGGTAACAACCAATTGGTTCGAAGGAATAACATAGTACAATCAAACCGTGGCCAGAAAAGCTGGGCATGGCTTAAGACTCAAGTTCGGACACGGCTACATATCAAACATCCTAATGTAAACCCTGACTTTACACATGTTTGTCCTAGGAACCTGCATTCATCAGGACAGGGGAAAATGGCATCATAGGATTGCTAGCCCTCACAATCACAGAACATTTTGTTGTTTTGCAGGATGAAATCAGCCAATGAAATATGACAAAGATACAACCAAAAGAAATGACTTAAGAAATTTAATCATTAATGGAATCTCTAAATATGTAATCTGAAGGTGGCTGGCATTAACCACAAAACCACCAACTTGAGACTGGGCCCTTATCCCCAAATGCTTGGTTGTAGTCTATAACGATTTCACATCGTCAAACTTTATTCTGCATTCATATTTTAGAACTATTAAACAGCAAACAAATTAAGTCAAAAGAAGCTGGTGCACCTGTTGTAACCAAGGCTGCAAAAAAAAAAAAAGATACGCCTTTTGTGAAGATCTGGAATCGAGTAAATTGTGTAAGTACAATTACTGAAATCCAGAGATGAATTCTATCCAATTGTCTGCCGTGCAGAAATCTACAGAAAGGCGTGATGTATACAAACCCTTCCTGAACCTGGAGGGATCTGAGGGCTCTATGATGAGCATCCGATCAAAGGTGTGCTTATCTTTTGTTGTATGAAAGTATTTATTATTTTTGATTAACAGCAGAACTGAAAGTTGAGAAATATATTTACAAGTAACAAACTTGACCTTTCTTTGGTACAAAATCTTTCAGTTTGTTTAATTTATTGTTATCCCATCAATTCATTCAACATAAAGTGTCAGTGCAAAAGAAATTGCACTTTTGAATTGCTGAACTGCGAACAGGAGTGAAATAATTATTGCTAAATATTAATTTGCTAGTCAACTAATCTATAAATTATTTATTTCCTATTATCTTGGGCATACCACCTTATCAAAACAAGCCTCTTATTATTGCAAAAAGGAAGTCAAGTTTCATTTTTTTTTCAAAAATGTTATCAAATCCTTAAAATTAATTTATGAGAAAAAAGAATATAATTAGCACAGTATGCATTTGTCATTGTACAAATACAAGGAGTTTGTGTCTTTGCATTTCCGAGCATGTTTTACAAGCTGTGGTCAGAGCACAGAGTCAGTCTTCATAAATTTCCCATGAAGCAGACAACGTTAAAAGTCTTGCTTAAAGACTGGCAGTGAAGCAGAGAATCTTCTGTGCACCCACTAGGATGCCATTGTCTTAAAAGTGAGTCGCAAATCTGGTCGTTGGATTGTGAAGCAGTGATGCTGTCCACTACTCTTTCTGCTTTAGTAAAACAAAACTTTTGAAAACAGGAATGTTCAAACCAAACGCATTTCATGAATTAAAGTGCACAAACCCAATTAAAAAATTAAAATATATAAATAAATGGCCGATAATTGCATCCCTATCTCTCTCTCAACATATGCTACAGCATAATTCCACGCTGATCTGTGTTATAACAAGCTAAACTCATGACAGACAGTGGAAGTGATACTGGCTCTTAAAAGTTCATTAATTATGTTGCAAAAATAATGCAACAATCAAATTAAATGTTATTAATTTTTTTTATAGTTGACTTGATCGAGTATGTGGACTAATTGTTGAATACCCAATTGGTCCAGTGATAACTCAGTGGTTTCGGTACTTGACTTCTAAAGAGAAAAGAGCAGCATTCTTTCACACTGTGCTGAAAAATTGTAGCCTTGGACTAGTCATTTCCTTTATTCCTTCACTGAGTGTTGTTAGAGTCTGTAATCACGCTATCAGCTTCCTTAGTTGCAGGATCAACTTCCCCCATGTGACATGTTACTCGCTCACACAAACAAACGAGTCAGAGTAGTAGAAACATTTCCAAATAAGGAAAGCAAGACCAATTGTCTCTGTACAACATGTATCGCTCATAGTGAACCCTTCATACCAGCAGTAATGGGCAAGCGCAATTTACTAAGGTAACTTGAGCATCAATCTGTGATTCTGAACTTCATGAGGAGTGGCTATTTTGGCTGGAAAATTCCAAACCTGGAGTCAACCAGAAAAGGTGAATAGCACCAGTACTATCTAAAGTGAACAGAAATTCATATTAAAAAATGAATTGATTCAAGTCCCGAAACGTGCACACCGGTCTTGTGGTGCATTTCCTCCCTACTAATAAATCTTCACTGTGGTCAAATATGGAGCTGAATCCCTACCCATAGGCATTCTTTTTAGACAGGATACTGGCATTGTTAAAGCACATGCCTTAAAGCACTATCATACCTGGTGCTTAGTTCAATTAACAATTAAGATGGGATGATCAGGTCATTAAAAAGTAGTAATTAGACAAAAAGAAAATTTCCAATCTTGGATTCTGACATTTACATTAGCTTGCAACTGCTGTTTAAAGCGGCAAACCAACCTAATTAAAACTGCATTCTGTAACATCTTTTTGGTTACAATAGGAGCAGTGTAATTCCTGACTGAGGAGAGAAAAATGCTTTGATCAATGGGTGAAGTGTGCTGGTACAATTGTCCCTGCACAGTCGACTATATATGTTTTTTATATATTATTGAATTAGTATATTATAGAATTATAGAAAGTAAACCAGGGTGGTCAGGTCCCTTCTGGCAGTGGCGCACATCTTCACGAACCACACATACCCATTCCGAAAGTAGATCTGGCTAAAGTTAATTTGAAATGATGATAAATACAAATTAAAAAGATGTTTAGGAAGCCTCGGCAAAATAGAATTGTAATTGTTTGCTGAGTCACCATCAGAGAAAAGAAGCAGAATAAAAAAAGAAAGAACAAAAAGAGCCAATCACTGACTACCATATCCTTCCGCTCTAGAAGAAGCAGCACAGCTCACATTTTACACAGTATTCCTCCACATGCGCTCAATCCATAAAATTTACAGACTGCAGTAAGACAATTTTGAACAGGTTTGGTTAACTAACTTTACTAACTCTCCTTACAACAAACAACTCAAACGCCTATAAAGCCCTGGAATTCGTTTCGACACAAAGAGGCCATTGTTTGTGTGTAGGTGTTCATACCAGTCAGACACAAAGCAGACTAATCTGAAAAACTTCGGCCACAGACGTGTTTTATTAATACGGCATAATTCAAATCTTCTTATCATTTCTACAATTTAATATTTCACTCAACTGCAGTTAGAGAAAACCAGACTCCACCTGCCCAAGTTGGTTGTTACATAACCTCCAAAGAAATCCAACAAATATGAATACCAATCAAGAGTTTTATCAAATTCTGGTCTAACAACTCAAATCCTTGAAGTTCCAGACTGATGCAGAATCTGCAGTCTCATGATCAACATCCAGAAAGACGAATCCTCATTCTGTAAACATGCAAATTTAATTATCCCAATTTATTAGTCTGATTAGGCTAATTTCGTCAGTCGGCTCAGAACTTATAAGCATACTCCAACATGAAGATTTTTGCTAAATCATTTTATCCTGTGGTTTTGCAATGAAGTATTAATTAGAGACATTTATCTAGCTTTCAGCTTGGAAAAATAGCCAAAACAGCATTACAGCAAACAGCCACAAATAGCTGTCACAGTCCTCAGCCACAGTGCACATGTTTAAACGAAGTCAATAATGTGAAGGCTAGATTGAAGCATCAATTTTTTTTAAGCAGAGTCTGTAAGCATCAGAACAAAACTGCACACAATTAGAGCAGCAATCAGTCAAGATTCCAAACACGCTGTGCCATTAGACTAATAAAGAATTCAGCATAAAAACTAATGAACTGGAACAATAAAATAACCACTGATATCTTTTCAAATACCATCATGTCGACTGGTGCTTCTAAACACATCTTTGGTTTCCTTCAGTAAAATCATCGTGAGCAGATGAGGGAAGGAAAGGATGACAAGGCCACCAGATTTTACAAGGCCCTTTGGCCTAAAGAGGAAGTGAGCCAAAACGGTGAGGAACACCCACTGGTCTCTTCCCCTATGCCCAAATTCTTCCCAGCTCTTCCTCCCCAGAGCATCATCTTTCCTCTGTTCCCAAACTTCTCCAGCAGAAAACGTTCAATCTCCAAATGAAAACATTTAGATGAACTCAGAAAAAAAATCTCAACACCTCACAGACAGAACACAACCCTATAACATTACAATACATAAATATAATACAATAGAAAAATTTTTTTTACAAATCCTGCTATATTTTGGACAAGTTCTTTACATTTTTGTTCTGATTGCAATTTTGTGCTCAAATGAGCTTTTAGCAAAATGGAACATAGCAAAACCAACAGAAGAGAGACTGAACTATACAAAAAATGTTCAAGCATTATGTTGGCTCAGTGAGTAGTACGATCACCTCACAGCAGGATCCTGGGTTTGACTGTCCAGTAGACATCCCCAGGTTTGCATAGGTTTTTTCCACAGTCCACAAATATGCAACCAGGTTAATTGCACTGAAATGTCATATAATGACCTAACCACTAGAACGCAGCTCTAAAGCCCAGATAAACAGGGAAAGTTGTGTTAGTAAGGGTATGTGAAACCTTGTCGTTAGGTTCAGTGTGCTATCCAGTGAGCCACAGTGCTGCCCATCCTAACTGAAAACGATACCTGTGCACACATTTAATACAAAAGCAACATGAACTGCTTCACAGCTTGTGAACATTTCTCTAAAAAAAACTAAAGCTATTCCACTTATTGCTCTCTGCCAAAGAAGACCCTCTATTACAGGGATTTCCTTCCTGTCTCAAAGTGGAATGGTATCAAGTTCTGACTAGAGCAGGGTAAAGTCGTCATACTGGCCCAACCCTTACACATCAGTTGCTATCAGCAAGTATGTGAAGTGTTGGTTTACAGCATGTCTGTACAAAAAAAGCAAGAAATGTTACACGTAAGATCTGCGATACTAAAGTGTGAAGCTGTCGAACTACAAAATATCTTTAAAAGGTCTGTACCTAAAAAAAAGTCCTGAAAATTACAGTAGCACATTCATCCTTTGTTAAACATACAAGATGAGCACTACATAATTAGCTAACGAAATAAAACAAATTTCAGTGTGATATCAAAATATAAAATTTGTTCGTGTAATATTCTGCAAATTGGCAAATTTGAGGATAGCTTAGCAAATAACTAATTTTATTACATCATTACATAGATTATAAAGAGTTTATGGGCCCATTTTACATTTTAGTTCAATTTAGGACAGTAGTTACAAGTTACACATTTAAAATCAAGTTTAATGTCAAACTTTTTCCTCGTCAAATTAGTGTCACCCATTAACCTAACTTCCAAGTCTAACCCACCTAACTAAACATGCTTATCTTAAAAATAAGATTCTCGGTGACATTTGGCAGGTGTTATGGCAGGTTATGCTCTCTTCACTGCAAGAAGATATTGGGTTCATTTCATAGACAGGGTTATCTGGGTCCTGTCATTGTGGCGTTTTTATCCTCCCTCCCACAGTCCAAAAGCATGTACCCAGGTGAACTGGAGACACTGAATTGTCCTAGCCACTAGTGCCAATCTGAGATCAATAGAAAGAATTATGTCAGGAATTACATCTGGTAAAAATGTAACAACGCACCACAAAATTGTGTAATATCATTACATTTATGTCAAGCTCGTCTGGTTGACATCACTACCAAGTTACCAAATTCTAATTCATGAGAAGATACTTCCTTTATGTGTATAATTCATTTATTTATATACCGCAGGATGTTACTTATATACCGCTGGAGTCACTTTAGCTTTAACAAAAAATTATAATTAGACAGCATAGTTGGGAAATAAACATCAATGTAGTTAGATAGATACATAAAAATAAAGCAAAATACTGTATTTGTGACCATCTTAAAACAAAGCAACACTAACGCACAGTCTGAGCAAAGTTGTCGGCCTAACCCAAATGCCCAACAGCACAAACCAAGACCACCCGTATTCTAACCATAGTTCTTCTTGCTGTGAAACAAAACTGAATGGTAATAACATCACTTGCCATGTTTTCTTATTTACAACCACACCTTATTTTGTAGATTAGCATGTTTATGTAGGTGGGGTAAACATGCAAGTTAGGTGATTACTAGATTACTAGTCCTGTACCCTAACCACTAGGCTACGCCCGGTTCTACAAGAAGACTATGATTTGTATCTTAAAATCACATTGCATCAAGGATTTCTTTACATCTTTACATTAGGCATCAATAACTTGGATGAAGATCTGTGTTGGCAGCAGTTGTGAAGACACAATCAAACCAACTCATGGTTAGAATTGAGGGCCCAAAAATGGGAACCAATGTTCTGATTACTAGTCTAATATATCAATCATGCTTAAAAAAACAATTATAACTCACATGCACACATTTAGCGTCCCCCCTTCCATTTAAATGGCTACATAATTTAGTAGTCTGATCAATTTAAAGCCTTAATCAGGAACATATGTGGACTTTTATTGTATTATTAATTTATATTTGACTGACCTGCATTTCGACATGGCATTAAGTAAATTTTTTAGAACAGTGTTAGTTGTCTTTCCACACAAAAGGGTGTGTCAAGTGAAAAATATAGACACAAAAACATAAAAACCACTAATGATAAACAAGATCAATTTTAAAGTATAAAACCTGGTCTTTATAAGATTAAAGATAAACAACAGTTCTATGGATACTTCTCTTCAGAAAAAAAAAACAGGACTTGGGTTCAGAGCTGAACTAGGTGGGGCCGCTGTAATCAGACGCACACAGAGACAGCAGACTGCATTAAAAAAAGCGTTTTTAAAACTAATTTATTAGTAAAACAAGCGTCCCAATACCCGCGTAGCATTCTGCTATTTTCCACGGTGTATTTGGCTTCATGACACTTGAAAAATCCGAGCTTTGTCAGCCCTACACACCCAGTTCCCTTATGCGACTTATTGGTACAACTTTTCCATTTCCGCTGGAACTTCCACGGCGCACTAAATACAATAAAAGCCCCCTTTCTTCACACAGCCCAGACTCGCCATTTAAACGCGACACTTTTACATCACAAGCGCGCGTTCAAACAGAGCTTCGGAGTAACGAGACAGCGTGTAGAAAGCGCTACGAGTTGAATTGTTTCACTCCAGCTCCGCCATGTTCTCGCCGTTTGACCTGCTCTTCCGCAAACCGCTGCTGCATGCACTGCTGCACATCTAAGCAGCCGGTCGCTCGCTCGACAGTCTGCCGCAAACGCACCGCTTCGTAACCCGTTCCGGCGCGATACAGCCACACCGAGCTAAAACCCCGCGACATATTTCAGCCCGCTTCTTTACACACACGGTGACAGAACGGTTAACGTTAGAAACACCGAAAGAATTCAATACTCACAGCTCCGATCAGCTCCAGTCCTTCTGCACCTCTCTCTCCCTCTCTCACACTCTCGCTTCTAACGGGCTGGAGTTCGGCCTGACGTCACGTGCTCCATTCCAAGCCCCGCCTTCCGTGCGCGCTCCCTGCCCGCGAGACGCTCGGCGGGAAATCAGTGCAAGTAAGTGTAAACCCCAATTAACCTGACTGCATGTCATTAGACTGTGGGAGGAAACCGAAGTAGTCAGAGGAGACACACTTAGACACAAGGAGAACATATAAACTCCACACAAAGTCTCAATTGTCTCTAATGAAACACTACGTACGCATCATACTAACTTTCTTTGCGGAAATCTAGCCCGCCAAGAAATAGGCCAACTTTTGTTTACATCATGTTTTTTGTGCTTTTATTTACTTTGGTTTATCCACTACTTATGAATAATTTGTGTAGCGCTGCTTACATTTACACGAAGCAATTTTCTCAGTTTCTTCATTCAACAGTGGCTATTTTCATTCAACATTCAACTATTTTATGTTAATGTGATGCCTACGTATTAGGGGGCCATGTCCTCTGAGGGTTTCTAAATAACAGATTTTGTACTCGTTTCTTGCGATGTACTGAAATTATTTTTACAATGAGGCGCAGTCGTCGTCAAAATAAAATGAACTATTTTTTAAAATAATTTTATTGCAGTATTTTTTGTCACTTCTCTGAGAGTTTATGTTTAATTGTAATGAATGCAATTTGTTCTTCGTTGACTTATGAACATCTCCATCCAACATCCAAGTATTTTGTGTGTGTGCAGTGTGTGGTAACTGACAGACTACTGACTTGTGTAGTGTGTCGTAACACAACTGACAGTTAAGTAATGTAAAAGTTGGCGGTATTCACTACCGCTTGCCAACTGTTGTATTTTTTGGCTTTTTTTGTCAGAAGGAAACATGTAGTTGTTAGTTCTGATGCTAGTTTTAAGAGCTGGGGCACAGACGTTACTATATAGTGTATGTTATATACTGTTGTAACAGTAATAAGTATAATAATAAAAAAACTGATACCATACTGATCTTTATTTTAAAGCCACCTATTATGTGTAATAATAATCTATTTTCTGTACACCAGTTATCATTTTGAATCCTTCAATTTTGTTTCAGTATTGAGAATGGTGTTCTGTTCGCTACAGGCAACGTCATTCATCTCTTACAGTCTTTCCAGAACACCAAGGAAAAGCACTACAGAAATCAAATGGCCTATTGAGAGGGGCTGCAAGAGGCCAGGAATGCCAAATATGCTCTTTGGTATTAGGAATGTAATCCCACTCCCTACTGTAAACCACCATCACTCACAACTTCCAGCAATCATGTGGCCCTCAGCTGTGCACACAATGATATATGGCACTTCTGGTGAAAGTTAAGCGTGAAACATGTTTCTACTGTTTAAATTGGAACACATTTTAAAAACATGGTGGTGACATTTAAAAGCAAGTCTACAATAAGAAAGCTGTTAATGTATATAAATGTGTACAATATGTGGCCTGTTGAAAATAACTTTCATTATTTCACACTGTTCTGAGTACACAGCAGGTTCTGACTGTAGTCCTATGAATAAAACACAGTTAAAATGACATTGCTACTTATTGACAGATTATTCTCAATATCTGGTATTGTTTTAGCTGTATTGCTACTGCTTATTTTTAGAAATTAAATACCAGTACATTAAAATTTTAGATGCCTTCATCTAAAGCAACTGATAATTGCATTGGAACATCATTTTTAACGATTGCGGGTTAAGGGCCTTGCTCAGTGGCAACTTAGTGGTTTTGGGGTTTAAAACACTGAGGGGCTGAAAGTTCAAATCCCAGCTCTATCATGTAGCCCCTGTAGAACCCTTGAGCAATGTTCTTAACCCTTTCTACTCCGTACATTAAGTTTAATGGCTTATATCTGCACTCTGGCCCTAAATTTAAAAAAAGCTTGGATATGCATATTAATAATGTTATTGTACTGAATGTATACGTAAAAACCTAAATGTAAATATGAGAAATCACTTGCTTATTAAACCACTTGCTTTATGCAGAGTACCTGTAAAAGAACAATTGCTGTAATCCACTCTCTTTTGCCTTTGCATTTATCAATCCTATATCCCTGACCTATTTAAAATAGCTAGCTAACTATCTAGCATTCTTAACTGTTTTCAGGCACTAAGTAATACTTTGACCCAGTGTTTTGATACAGTGTGAGGCCTTTCCATTCCTCACTATTCCAGTGACCCATCTTTAGGAAGGATACACCATATCTTATGATCCGATAAAGCCTACAAGAACTCTTGCATTTTAGGGCGTCTGGAAACTTGCAAGATATATTTAGACATGTTTTCCTGTCTGGGTGGGGTTTCACAGTTTCTTCATAATGATTGCACAGCAATTGTTTCCTTTCATATCAACTACGTGGGGTCAGCAGAACCAAAAAAGGCAAATAGAAGCCTGACAGTTTATGAACTGTTTATAGAATTACAGTTACACTGGCTGTTAAGTGATAATGCAATGGATGTAGATACAGAACTGACTCGTTTAATTGAACAATGCAACAATAACTGTTGAGTTTATATAATAAATGTGGGGGGAAATACTTTTTGTACACAGTTTGTCACAATTAAGCTAATTGAGGAATAATTTCTAGTATGAAGGCCCTTTAAATTCTTTCCCTTGAAAATTAAAATGACATCACTTTTCTACATACCATGCATTTTGTCCAGTGATCTATCATCACCAAAACAAAAATTGTGTTTGGGTGAACGCATAGTCACTGATCCATCACTGTTCTCACATCTCCTTTTGCCCTCACCATTTCCAACATAAATATAAAAGTTAAATAACATTATAATAATGTAAACTTTTGGCATATAATGTGCTTTTCAACCACAGTTTTCTTTGCTGGGTGCAGGTCCTTCTTATTTATCCTGGCTTAGGATCAGCACTACTGTGCACTGGTATAGACATCCTAAAATAATGAACCACTGACTAATAAGCCCAGAACTCAACCTCGTTTAAAAACATCTAGATGTACATTGTAATGTTCTTTTGTGAGATAATTTATGTTAATAAGATCATCTCAGACTGTACTGGAAATTGATCACTTTAACCGACCCAAGTAAGCAATTCAGAAATGAATTCAGCAAACAGACTTAGTTGTGGAAACTTTCTGATGTAATTCTTGGATATATTATCTTTTGATTATATACTATATATCTATCTATCTATCTATCTATATCTATATCTATCTCTCTCTCTCTCTCTCTCTCTCTCTCTCTCTCTCTCTCTCTCTCTCTCTCTATATATATATATATATATATAT
>JAOTRQ010090268.1:0-21031 GCA_028565875.1 Hoplisoma paleatum
AAACTCTGCTCCAAACATTAACGTCCGACCCCAGGAACTGGGAAAACGGACGATAAACGAATAGATAGAGAGAGAGATTATAGGCTTTATTTTGTGTTCATTGTGCTGGTGTGTATCTGCACTGTTTATTGTATTGTTTGGATCAGGAGGTATGAACTATAATGTTTTCTGCATAGGCAGCATGTTTGTAGTTTGTAGCTGTGACTATAGAAAAGATGATCAAGATTCCTCCCGAGTTGGACCCACCTGTAGATATTGTCCTACAGAGTCGAGGAACTCTACTTTGCTTCTCAGTTCGTCCAACTGGGCCTTGAGTTTGTGCATCATCGTCTTAGTGTCCGAACCTATGAGAAAAGCAGGTGAGCTAAATAACAGACATCAGCAACGTTGCAATTTTAGATTACAAACATTTCGGCACCTTTATTTTTCCTTTCTTGGTGTATAAGCTTGTGATAGAAAGTTCTGGTTTTCTTTAAATGTCTGCATTCGAGCATGAGCTGCTGTTGGAGTTCCTGCAGGATGCAACACATCAGAGATAAAAAAGCTTAATCCACTGAGATGACTGGATCACATCATCTGAGAACAGTGATATCAGCATTTAGTTGTACCGTTTTATAAACTCTATTAAAGATTCAAGATGCTACTTGATGACAAGACCACGAGCACACCATGCTTTCTTCATCATGCATATTAGTCAGGTTTATACTGATGCAGGCTTCATGAATGCTAAGTATCCCGGTTGTCTGCATTAATTGCTATGGTAACAAAATCGATGGGTGAGACTTTGAAGTAAAAGGTTTGTGTGGAGCTCAGTTGTAGCTTGTGTCCACCTGCGGAGTTCTAACTGTTAGAACCGGTCAACCAAACCTCGATGTATTTATCAAAACCTCCATTATTAATCAAAGCACTAAAGACTAAATGATCCTATATAATTATATTTTTATTTAATTACAATAATGTATATTTTATTCGTACAGTTAAACACACTTATGTTTTTGACATTGTAGTTATCCTGAAATTCAAACAGTGCGCACAGTTTCTTTTCTATAATTAAATGTATAAAAAACAAATGTATGGTGAGTTGAACAAAAACAAGCTGTAAAGATAAATCGCCAACTACAGTCCAGCCATCCATCATCTAGTTTTACCACGACTTAATCTTGTTTAGGGTCACAGAGGAGCACAGGTTGCCAGTCTGTTGCATGGTACAGAGACAAACACATACACACACACACACAAACAAACACACATGGTTTCAATTTATTCAATTCGTCTTTGGATTGTTGGAGGAAACCCATGCAAATGTAGGAAGAACATGCAAACTCTACACACCAGAAAGCACCAGATTTCCTTACCCGGGACTTCCCAAGAATAAGCCATCGTGATACTTACGGAATGCATTGTACATCTTATTTTGAATAAAATTACTAACAAATATAAGAAATAAAATAAAACTTAATAATTTCATCATTTTTATTGAATAAAACATACCTGGTACAATTCTTCATCTAAGAAAGGTGGCTCCTTTTTTAATACAGTTAGCATTAAGCAAAAATTAAAGAACATTAGAGGCCACTTTATAAATATAAATAAGATATATTTACATTGTCTATTTTTAATAAAATACAACACACACACACAACGAACCGAATCACTTGTAGTCACTACGAATCTCCTACCTGTAATTTCTCTTCCAGGCTTGGCGAGTCTGAGCGGGACCCCAGTTTATAAGCATAATCCACCACTTCATGGTTGAAAAAGCCTTCTCCATACAGAGCCAGGGACCATGCAGGACGAAATGAAGGCCCCCGAGGGCCCGTACAGGAAAACACGGTCCGGTCCGAACTGACCGATTCCGAGTCATCCATGTCTGCATCCGAGCAGTCTGGGGTCAGGATGCTCTCTGAACTCTGCTCCAGATCGGAAGACTGGTACACGACCTGGCTTTCACAAACAAACCCAGCAGCTCCACCTGCTGGAGACCCGCTGCTCTTTGTGTCCAGATTCATCACTGGAACAGACAAAACGGTGGCTGTAACGGACAGATTTCACATTTTAACAATTTAGTCACGTAAATAAAATAAATGTGTTGCTGAAAATGCATTCGATTGCATTCTGCCAAACATAATTTAGATGTTGACCAGTTACCAAACATTTAAACAGTATATACACTAACTTTAACTTAAACTGCTGTTTCCAAAAACAATACAAACTTTTTACTCAGCCCTAGAAATTACTACCTTTAAAAAAACAAGAATTTGTTTAGGGTGTCTTTTTTAAATACTCGTTCCCATTCGTATTCATCTCTTGAGTGCACAGTCGACCGCTACCAACCCCCAGAGTTACTTAGCAAGTGTTTTTTTACGGAGTAGGTTGCCAAATCTTTATCCAACCCGCAGCACTACGTGTATCTCGTGTATCTACAGAACAACTTCCCATCTCCAATTAACCTAGTGCATGTTTTTGTACTGTAGGAGGAAACTGGACTGCCGACACAAAACCAACGTGGACACGGGCAGAACATGCTAACAACGCACAGAAAGCCTCCGGGCCAACACGGGAATCGAACCCGGGACTTCATGCTGTGAGGCGACAGTGCTAACCACTAAGACACTTTGAAAATTTTCATTAACAGCCAGCAGTAGCCTGGTGGTTAGAATACAGGACTAGTAATATGAAGGACGCCACTGCCAGCGTGCTCCTGTTGGGCCCTTGGGCAAGGATCTTAACTCTTAGTTGTGTAGCTCAGACTGTGTACTGTAACTGTGATGTAACAGATCTGGCGACCCAGTTTGCGCTCATTAAAAGTCCCGGCGATCACTGTATGTACAGCAACTTATTCGAAGGTAAAAAGGTTAAAACGTAAATAATATTTAAAAAAACATCCTATATGGGCCTAAGGAGATCTACTCAGTCATACCTTCACTGTCATTATGATATTTTTTAATTGTGACTGCTTGGTTCTCTTTACAGGTATTCATGGTGTAATAAACAGTCTGTTCTTCTCTTTCTTTTTCTTCTGCAGTCCTGTGTCCTAACGTCTCCCTAGTTTCTCCTTGATTTGGTTCCATATTAACTTCATGTTCTCGCCCGTCTGTCAGTGCCTGGTACTCGTTGGCGTTGTGGTCAAGCTGACCTTGTTCTGTATCCGTGCCGGCCTCGACCTCAACCCTCCCATTATCCTGGAGTGAAGGCAATACAGGCAATACACTTCCCTCCTTCTTTCCTGATAGAGGTTCATTAATAGAGTCTCTAAAATTAGAGAGAAAAGGAAAAGAAGACTTTATTAATAATATTCTGATTATATTTTATGAGACTTACAATACTCTTTTTCATTGCTCTTCTTTTTACACACAGCGGAATAATTTCTACGCATCTTACCCAACCCTTGCAGTGAAACACACATCTTTCAAACACACTAGGGGGCAGTAGTGAGCTCATGTAGCTGGGTATGATGGACAGCCTAATCCACTGGGCCTGGGAAGGAGTTAGGGATTCTGTTCCCTACTAAAGGGCACTTCGATCGTGATCTGTCGACTCAAACCAGCAACGTTATGAGTTCTTTACCCATCAGGCCACGACTCATGAACCATGAATATAAAATGTTTTTATTTATTGAGCATTTTAATGCCATGTTTTAAGCCATGGGTCATATCCATGACAGGAAACATGACAGGTCAGGTCATTCATCACACGAAGTTTTAAGTCATTGACAATCTGGTCTCTTCAATTTGCTTTTCCTGCATATTTTTGGACTGTAGGAGGACAACACACATGCAGACATTAAGAGAACATGCAAACTCCACAAAGAAAGCAGAACCCGGGACTTCTGGCTGTACCACCAAGCCACCGTGCCGCCCGAATATCACATGTTTGTTAAGGTCCATCCTGTCAGTTAACATCGATACAGCACTAAAAAAGTAATACTGATTATATGTTAAATAAAGTAAATATATTTTTCTAAATAACCGTACCAAACACACATCGCTTAGATTTTAACAATAACAATTTGTGCTTTTAAGCCTTAACAATAATCCAATGTAACAACTGACAGAAAACACACCACATACCAGTCACTGAGCGAGAAACGTCCCTGGCATCTTTACTAAACATTGAACCTCTAAACTATGATGTCAGTTTGCAGTTTCAGCAGAAAACTTTTCCATCACTGAATCATTTCACCCTGGACAGAAGAAGGTCCGAACGCTGTTGTGATCTCTCGGACAGAAAGGCCCTATTATATCCATCCAAGCCTTGCACTGCACTGCACTGCACAGCCTCCTCATGTGACTCCGGCGGGATCGTTTTCCACATGAAGCTGTTGTAGGAGTGGCACTGTGCACATAGTTTTCACTTCTCTAGTGTACACATCTGGATCCGCTTGTACACATCTGTCTCTCTAAAGGAAGTCAACACACATTCTATCGAGTGTGTCTTTGATAGCTCAGGATATTCTGTCGCTATACAATTAGCCTGAAGAAAGATGAAGGGCTTTAAAAACAGGTCTTATAAGATTTGCACTTAAGTCACCCCCTTTTTTAAATCCACAATTTATTAGTGAAGGGAGTAATCAGAATTAGAACGGGGCTTTAAGACTTCTGGGTAATACAAATTAGTTATAATTATAAAAAAAAAAACAGTAGGGCGGCACGGAGACTTAGTGGTGAACGGGTTATCACTGTCCTCTCACAACGAGAAGTCTCGGCTTTAATTCCTGGGTGGACCCGGAGCTTTCTGTGTGGAGGGTTTACTTTGGTTGCTCTGGTTTCCTCCAACAGTCAAAAAACATGCAGGAAAAGCAAATTGAATATACAAATTGTCCATGACTGTATTTGATTGTCTGTGACTTGTGTATCGGTTAAAACTGTGTCATGGATATGACCTTAAGTGAAAAACATAACGTTAAAAGCTCAATAAATAAATAATTAACAAATCAGTGAGATGACGATTGTTGAGCTGATGAAAGAAAAACGTTTTGCATGATTTGAAGGCAGCATAAAAGAAATCACGAACAGTAGCTAATAATTACAATAGTGTGCAGCTTTGTAATCTCCTCCTGTAAGCTCTGATACCCATCAGCTTCGTTATATTAATTGGCTACTTTTTAATATATGTATGTATTTACCCGTTTCAAGAGTCGTTTCCGACTCTTGGGTCACTTTGTGGACCGCTACCGATCCCCAGAGTTACTCAGCAATTAGATTTTAGTACAATTAGTAAGGAGTAGCCTGCCAGGTCTTTCTCCAACCCTGTATCGCTACAGGGACCTTGTGTGTGAGACTACCGGACAATTTTACACATTTTCGATCAACCAAGCATGTTTTTAAACTGTGGGAGGAACCTGGAGTACCCGGAGGAAACTCATGCTGACACGGGGAGAACATGCAAACTCCGCACAGAAAGTCCCCAGCCCGACCCGGGGATCGAACCCGGGACTTCTTGCTGTGAGGTGTCAGAGCTGAACCACTCAGCCTCCGTGCCGCCACTTTTTAATGTACCACGGCTAAAACTGCATTCACCTGTTCGGCACATTGGGAATATAATAACTTAAAAACGCTTAAACTAGAAACACTTGTATCCATAAATTAATTCGAAGCTAATATTTGGTAATTTGTGAATGTGGTGATGGCGGCATGTACTTGTTTATCCTGGGGAGACTTTTTTGTGAATATGTATTGCACATGTACTTTTATTATTGTAATGTAAATGTATTTATGTAAGGTAAATTGTTACTATATGAGATTCTGATTCTGAATCTTAATGGGAATTCCTGGTTAAATAAAGATTTATTAATTTTAATAATAATGAAATAAATATGCACCTGTAGAGTTCACTATGATGCATTATAAGTGCAGGTTGTATTGTATAAGTGCAAAATGTATTATTATAATGGATTTCAGATACTGAACAGATTCACTGATCAGCACCTAGAAGCACTTTCCAAATAAGACCCCACTACCCCCACCCGGCGTACCCCATGCACAGCAAACTGTGCTGCTCTGTGTTTCCACTCTATCTATCACCTTTCTATCAAAACACAGTGGGTACCCACAGACGGTATCCGAAGAAAAACAAGCCACAAAACCACTGACAGGTTGTTAGACAGACGAGGCACTACGGCACGAGAAGACATCTGTGATATGGTGTCTGGTATGAGCCCACAGTGGCTCAGACTGATCAATTTGTAAATGTGTGATGAAGTGAAGGTGTCACAATATTGCATTGAACTCTTTGATCAAAAGTTCCCATGATGCAGGAGGAGATGGCACCAGAGTGCACCGTGGGGCGATTTGGTTTATAAATGAACAAGTCAAGTTGAGATGAATTAATCATAGAGGACAGATTCTTTTTCTTTTACTCACGGAGAAGACGGAGGATTGACCAGGCAGTGCAGTAATCCCAGCAGGTCAGCATCCCAATGAAGATCACTGAACTTCTCCTCAACTGCCCTGCAGAACGTCTCGAACCTCAGGCTTGTTAAAGAAAGAATGTACTCCCCTAAAATCAAGAGATTATATCACACGTCGCACAGATGCTCTAGATTTTATACAGCAAATAAAAATAATGGTTAAGATACTGGGCTAGTCATCACAAGTTTGCAAGGTGGCTTAGTTATTAGTCCTGGGTTCGATTCCCTTTTAGACACGGGTCTTTCTTTGCAGAGTTTGCTTGTTCTCCTTACATCTGCGTGGGTTTGCACCAGTCACTCTGGTTTTCAGTGGTGGCTTGGTGATAGTGGGCCATCACTTCCCTAATCGTAAAAAACTTATAGTTCATATGTTTCATATGTTTTTTTTTTTAATTAATTAATTAATTTTTATTTATTTATTTATTTATTTTTTAATTGTTTTTATTGTTTTATTTTATTTATTATTATTTTATTTATTATTATTATTTTATTTATTATTATTATTTTTCTTTCTTTCTTTTTTATATTGTTTAATTTTTAAATTTTAAATTTTATAATTATTTTTTTTTCCAAGAAGGATGGGCCCTGTTGAGTCTGGTTCCTCTCAAGGTTTCTTCCTGTAATTTTTAGGGAGTTTTTCCTTGCCACAGTTGCCCTCGGCTTGCTCGACAGGGGTTTCTGTTCGTCCTGCATTTTGTAAAGTTGCTTTGAGACAATGTCTATTGGAAAAAGCGCTATAGAAATAAAGTTGACTTGACTTGACATGTGTTTGTGGTATAATGAAATATAGATATAAGCCTTTCATACCTACAAAAACTTTTTTTTATTCACAACTACATCCAATCTAAGCAATATTTACATTTAAACTTAACAACATATAATTGCAGACATAGTATAATTTTTTTTTGTAATTATTATTGGTAAAAATTATGTATTATATTGTCTCATCATGTCCAGGTGTCTGCAGGTACATTCTTGACATGTCATTGTGTGATCGATCAATAATGATTGTTAATGAAATAGAAGTTTATAGATAGTTTTAGCTTTTTACTGTTAACATACAATCACACACATTCACATTTACAATGTTACAGGATCACTTAGCTGTTGTGGCCTATTATAGAAACACCGTATCTCTACTCATAGAGTAAGTAAAGGCTTCTGGTCATAAGATCCTGGGTGCACATACACACATAAACAGAGTGAGGGGAAGAGACAGAGAGAGCGATTGCAGCATATATGTAAAAACACCTCATGCTTACCTGTTATGTTCAACAAAGTGTTTTTATTTAGTTTAGCACTGTGTTCATGCATGTTTTGTTCTGCTATAACACTGCATCAGAAAAAAAACATATGTTGTGGAGAGAATAATCTACCATTCAAGGTGAAATAAAAATATTTATAATCATTCTATTTAACCTTTACCTAGCCCTGTTGTCTACTATGCATGAACAATGTCAGCACCATGAGACAGAAAGCTGAAACTATGAAAGTACAGCTCAGGGGTCATACATTCCATTCAAGTGCCAAAACAAGTTCAAGGGAGAACCAAATGTCTCACACTGGGCCTTTGAGTTCAGTGACATTGCTGCTTGCTTAATGATGTCTATAAAGGGGTGGCCTAAATAATATTGTGAGGAACTTTTGGCTCTTGATAGGGTGGTCAGCCAGGCTGCGTATGTGTGAGCTTGCCAACAAGGTAGCTCAAATAAGCACTGACTAGAGAAGGACAAAATGCATAAGAGGTCAAGGTGAGCCTGCTTGTGATAGACAAAGAACCCCCTTGGGAATATGTCATGTATTCTGATACACATAAAATAACAAAAAAAACTTGAATGAATTATGAAAATAATAAGTACATTAATTAAAGCTTAACAACTATTATGGACTTTTGACACAATGTTGGTGGGAGTTTCCTTCCATTCATAAAGAAAAGCATTTGTAACGCTTGCAATCTCCAATCTAGTTCATACCAAAGTGGTCACTGGGGTTGAGGTCAGCAGTCTGTTTGGACCAATCAAGTGCTTCCACATCAAACTAACCCAGTTGTGTATTTATGGATCTTGATTTGTACACTGGGGCACAGTCATGCTAGATAAAATGACCTTTGCTAAACTACAGCATGAAATTTACAAGCATACAAGTGTTCATAGTGTCTCTATACTTAAAGTAAAGGTTCTAGCCCAACACCTAAAAACAGACCACCTCAAATCTGTACAGTCAAGTCAGACAGGTGACAGTCTCCAGGCATTTGCCAAACCTGACTCACCTGCCAGACTGCATGATTGAGAAGTGTGATTTGTTATCTAAAAGAACATGTTTCCACCACACCAATAGTTCAGAGGTGGTATGCTATGCACTAATCTTTACAGTGCCTGGCATTGAGATTAGTGATGTTTTGCATGCAACTGCTAACACTCAACGTGTACTTTCTCTCTCTCTCTGTAAGTTCTGATGTTCCATTTATAGCAGTGACATGCCTACATAGAGCAGAGAAGCAGTCAAATATGGCAATGACATTTTTCACAGTGAAAGCTATTATGCCTAGATACATACTTAATCCATGTATCATTTTGTCTGACCCTGGCTTGCTTATAGAAAAAAAAAACTGAATGAAAAAGAATGGACACAAGGTATGGATGGTATCAAGATATATGGTCATATACCGGGTGTATTGCTTATAGTCCCATACCACTAATATTAGAAGAACAACAGTATATATTTAATTTTTTTATGGGAAACTAACTGTATTTTCTTTGCATCTTAGTTTTTACAGATAGTAAAGCATGGCAAGCTTGATATATCAATCATTTCTTAGTTTTTATTTTTTTATTCAGTAATTTAAAAGTAAGAAATTTTCAACATATCATTGAACGTACTACTTCAAATTCTTTGTTTTTGTTTTGACTGTACAGTTTTATTTTATTCTTTGTTACTTTCCATTTGGTGGTGTAAATGTTATTTGAAAATAATTGTTTTCTGAATGAATCTACTCGCAATCATCAGTAATTTCCTTTGACAGTAAAGTGCCTTTGATTTTGCTTTGGGTTGCAAATACCAACCATGACAGAAAGAAGCGAATGGTATTTATTTTTGAAAGACTTAAACATTTTGTCATATTGTTTATTGTTGCAATCTAAACTGTGGTTTGATGTATCATATTAGATTTAATTATATCCAATTATATACTTAGTTGAACTAATAATAAGCAGCGTAATTTTAAGATTGTTGCAAGATACTGTAGTTGAGACACTGTTTACAATGTTTTTTGTAATGAGGATGAAAACCAACAAGTCCAAAGAAATCTATGTGATCTTTTTAAAAATCAGACTGGCAAGGCACAGCTCAGAACAAGGCTAAGGCCTTGGATGTTTCACAGATAATAGTGGCCTCAATAATTTTGCACGCACTCGGCTCAACCTTGTTGCTTCTCAGAGTCTTTTTAGCTGGACTGGGCACACTGGGTACACAGTTGTTCTGGAGGTAAGAGCAAATTTCAAAGGACATCCTATAAGTGCAATAGAATATCCTGTTGGGTGGACAACCTTATTTACAGTGTTACATAAATCAAACCTATAAAACAGTAGCTAGATGAAAGCCTTTAACTCTTATACTGTGCACATTTGTAAATGTAAATCAACCATTCTGCTTTATGTTGGCAAAATGGCATATAAAAATATTTTTTGAACAATTTTATGGATTGTTGCGAACATGGTTGCCTACAATATTTTACACAACTGATGACAAGTTTATTGGGTCTCTTAGTTAAACAACAAGTGGAAATACAAGAGTGATCTGAACAAAAATAATCACTCATGCTATTAGAGAGACATGCGTCTAGCGGACAATGACATGCACAATACTGTTTATAATGTATGTATTGATTTTATTGTCCATATTTTAGCTTTAAAATATTTTCACATTTTAAAAATTAATACAATGTATATTTTGTTAAATATTTTTACAGCTTCAAGGCTAAGCCGTCAATATAGCATTTCACTGCTAGTTATATAAATCAATGTGACAAACTTTGATTTGAATAGCATACATACATAAATACATTATATGTCGACAGACAGACAGACAGGATCTCTTTTAATGGATTTTAGATTTAGCAGAATAAGACAAATACACATCAGTACTCAAAATGTGAACTCACAGCATCACAATTTTAGTAGTTGTAGAAGAAACTGCATCCATCTTTTCACTTCTTCACTCATTAGCTCCGAGTGAGCAGTTGCTCATCAATTTGTCATCTACCAGAACCTCACATGCACACAATCAGGAGGCCAGGATATTTTTACCTAGGCTTTACACCTATAGGAATTTTCATCTGCCCACAGAGACTTCTAATTCAGAAAGCTTTTCTCCTAACGCCTCTCACTCAGCTATTCTTTTAGAACAGTATCCACTGGAAGATCAAATAAAAGTTTCTATGTGATTTCTACCCCCAACAGATTTACCTGCATTTTTACCATTATTCAAGAAACACGAAAACTTACATACAATTACTTAATAATATTTTGCAAGAATTGTTTAATTAACTACTAATCAAATCTGATTCACATTTGAGAATATTTTCTGCAATAATAAAATTACAATTGTTACAAATGTATCTTTTAACTTGTGTTGCCTAATATATTAATAGCACTGATTTTATTTCATATAAAGTACAGTGATACTGCTTACTTTGAGTGTAAACACAATGCTTAACCTATATACTTAGCCTTAACCTATAGACATAGCTGAATAAAATGTAACCACAACCCCCTGAAATGCTTGATTTATCCTATACATGAGTGCATGCCATACTAACAAAATCGTATAATCTATGATTTTTTATTTTATTTTAGAACATCTTTTTTTCAAGCACTTCCAATTTTGTCTACTTGGAATTATAAGGTTGTATCTGCATTCTGAGCAGATTTGACATACTGAGCTTTAAAGATTTGGCATTCCATGCAAAACTGATTTGTGGAATAAGTCTCCAGTTGTAACGTGAATTGTTTTAATTTCTCGGGAGCCCTGAATTTGTAAAGACCTGTAAATGCGTTGGGTTTTCTCATGTATTCCCAAGTTGTCTGTCTAAAACAGAGCAATCGTGTATGTATACAAATCCCATTCCCAACAACCACAGAATGTGCACCAATGATTTAACAAATTTAATATATGATAGAGTCATAAAAAGGAAACCTTTTCTGACACCTTATCACAAAAGTCAACATCTGAAGAATGCAAAACAATATTTAGATAGACAAAGGCATTTCAAAACCAACTGCTGTGACTAAAGTAAAGATTACACTCTGGTCACAATCATTAAAGGTATGTTTGAAAAACAAAGAGCAGCATTTAATAATTGAATAACTTGTTGTGACGCATGATAGTGGATTTGGTATGTTTTGTGGATGTGTAATTGCCAGTGGAACAGGAAACATGAATTTAAAATTCAGAAATTAATAACACCAAGTACTTCAAAACTTAATATATAGAAATAGTTTTTGCTCAATATATTTTTGCAAAGCGTCCATAGATTTGTTTTTTTTTACATACCGTACAGGTGGCGTCTGCATAATTTGGAGAGAAGCTCTGTTGAAATTGCAGATGTTTAAAAAATGAATAATGGGTACAATTAAATCGATGCACCTAATATAACAATTTAACAGCACAAAGTCGTGAACACAATAGGTGAAACCAAAAGGCAAATATTTGGTCCTGGCTGAGAGAGTAAGTTATGCGATATGCAATACATTTTTATCACAGTCTGACTTTCCACCCACAAGAATTATAGGAGTACATGCACCCCGTTTACTTCTAAGCACCTGTGTTTACCTAAATAGGTAACATTTACGTAACACTGCATTGTTTTACATTCAAACTGTGTTAAAACAGCTGCAACACTGATAATCCTTTATGCTTATCGTGTAATGAATTTTGACTGTTACTATTTTGCTGATCATGATGTGCCCAAGGTAATTTAATCATAAACATTGTCTATATTAAGAAACTGTTTGTGTATATTTTTGTTGCCAGTAGCACCACTAGCAATAGTAAGTATTTGTATAGCATCTTTGTGAAAGGATTTAAGTAACGCTTTTACCTAACTAACAAATAAAACAATAACACAGTACAGAGTCAGATGTATTTGCAAACCAATAATAAACCAATAGGCTCAAAAATATGTACTTAATTTTAATATACTCTGTACCAAGAGATGTTGCTTGCATTTTTACATTAAGACATTGGGCTGACATTGATACATGCAATAGTTTAGTCTATGTCTTTTAGTCTCTATTTTGTTCCAAATGTTTTAAGTTTTAAGTTATCCCACTGATCAATTGTAAGTTAATAATTAAAGGTATTGACAGATCACAGCTTTTTGCTCTTTCCTGAACTTTATAAATCCATTCCTTAATCATTTGAAAGTGGAGTAGTGGGATTTTTTACTGTACACAGCATTATGAATCTGAATTCCCAGGTTCAAATCTTGGCATTGCTGGTTAACTGGGTTGGACGTGAGAGTTGTTAATCTGCTCTGTAAAAACACATTAACTATGGAAACACATCCCACCAGGGATGGAAGGAATGAACAATAGTAAAATAATTAAATAATAATTAATATTAATTAAATAATTAAAACAATCATTTGGTAGATGAAACATTCAAAGCTTTCTTAAGCAAGAGATGCCTATACTTGGGAAAATAAAGCAAATTAGCCTAAATGAATTTTTGTTTATCTCCACAAATTAAAACTTCATGACATTGGTAAATACTTCATGTATTTCAGTTTGACACATTTGTTGATTAATAAAAAAGTACTTCTCAATTTCATACAATAAAATTTTTATATCGTGAAGCATCCTTTAACCGTAAATGTGTGCACTGCTAACATTAATAAACTTTAAGCACATCAATTAAATAGTCAAACTTTCCACCGAACAGACACATTGCTGTGTCACCACCATTAGAGCATTATGTCAATATGCCCACATAATAAAATCAAATGGAGTAGAAACAAAAGGAGAAAAATATGTGGAACACAGCGGACAAGGAATGCCGGAGTATCTGATTAACATGTGTACCTTTTAGTTGGAACATTTGCTTTACCAGAGATAACCACTCATTCTTTAGCATAAATAATTGGCCTTTGCCAGACATACCATGATTGTGTAACCTGCTAAATAAAATCTGGGACACAACAGTGGCTTCATTTTAGCACAGTTGCCTCACAGCAACAGGTCCCAAAACATGCACTATGTTGATTAGAGATGTTAAATTGTCCCAAAGATACACAGTTCCTTAAAGCACTATGGATTCGAGAAACCAATCAACGGAAACCTGGCAACCTACTCTGTAAAAACACTTTAAACAAACAAAAAATATAAAACTTTTGAGAAATTTGTTTGATAGTGGTCCGCATAGCACCCAAGGGTCGGTTATATGACTGAACATGAGTAACAAAATAATGATAAAATAAGGGTCTATGATCAACATTAAAGAACAACCATAGAACATATTTACTAATAAAAGCATGTTGCTCTTATTAGACCAAACATAAACTTTACATATAAATGTTTGAGCTTTGCACCTAACAATTAGTTATTGAATTATTGTATGTCTTGCAAATGCCAATTATTTATGCTAGAGAATGAGTAAAAGAAATGTTGACTGATTAAAAGTTTCAGATTCTCTAAAAAATGTAATTGCCTTTAGTTCTTAGAGGCTCTACATTTCCTTAATTGATTCATGAATCCTTATTTATTTACCCACTGCTTCATCGTGGTTAGGGTTGTGGTTGATTGGCACTTTTTTATAACCTGTGAATTGAATCTACTTTGAGCCAAATGTAAAACAGTTTAAAAAGTGACAGGAGCTGTCAGGTGATTCATTTGAAATATACTTTGGTTTACACAATAGGTGAAATCAGCAACATTGGAGCTACGAGTGAACTGTCCACTCCATCCTCCTCTTCACTCTCCTCACCACAGACTTCAGCCTGTCATCAAGTTTGTCTTTGCAGTAGTTGGATGAATCAGGAATGTCATGAGGATGAGTACAATGCAACGTTGAAGGACTTGATGGTGCAACTCAATGTAACAAAGACAAAGAAACTGGTGGTGGACCTGAAGAAAGACCTGGCATTGGTGAGCCCTGTGTCCCTCAGAAGGAGTCAGTATGGATACGTGGGAGTGCACAATGACAATAAGATGGACTGGACTAAGAACACTGATGCCCTCTACAGGAATGGCAATCTCATCTTTAAAGCTCCTCAAACTCTTTGATGCCTCTTCTAAGAGTTGACCATTTGCTTTACAAAATGGGGGGCAACTGTAAGAACAGCAATCTCCCTCTGGGATCAATGATTAACTTGATAATTTTGGTAGACAATTTATACACAATGTATGACAACTAGCTGTAGCTTAGTGGTTAGGGATCCTAGCAATCCAAAGAATACCAATTCACACTTCACTACTGCTAGATTGCTGATGTTGGGCCCTTGAGCGAAGCTCGTTGTACAGATTGTATGCTCTAACTACTGCTGTCACTTGGATAAAGGTGTCTGCTAAATGCTGAAAATGTAAATGTATAACACCATTGTACACCAAGCCACAAAGCTGGCATGCTTTGTTGAAGGTTGCAAAAACATCATGTGGTTGGATCATTCGTTTGGACTTTAACAGACAAAAAGCAGACGAACAAAACTGAAAAAAATTAGAGAGCTTCAAAGAGAGTTACTATGTTGCATCATATTTTCTATTAATAAGTTAGGAACTGAGTGATACTAACTGGGGCAGTTTTCCAAGTATGCTTTGCCTTTGTAATGAAATAAATGATTGGGGGGTGGAACCCGGCTGAAATGGTGATGAGGCAATGAAAGTGGCAACGAGTACAAGTAAAGGTTGTGAGTCGCTGGGGAAAAAACTTTCTAAAGAAGTGAGCAGTGATGAGCAATATAATGTATTCCTATTGTACTCTAGTTGTTACATCACATTAGGCCTTATTTGTACTCTTTGATTATTTAATGTAGATGTATTTTACAAGAAACGCTTTGCTGTGTCTGGTTTACTTGTTTTTAATTGAATAGAAATTGTGCGACTTTAACACTTTTGCTTAAATTCATACTGTTGACATGCTAGCTAATGACTATTTTGTTCTCATGATAGGAAGGAAGATTTACAGGTACAATGGGCAGCTAATAGGGCAGCTAAATCTAAAAGTCTTGAAAATGCTTATACTCTAGCCACAGAGAACTTTTAAACACTTTGGAAAATGAAAATGTGTGCATGGCGATTCTTTTCTAATCTTATCTAGACTCATCTGTCCATCACCAGAGCGAACAAGATGTATGAAGAGTATGAAAAGGTCAAGACAAGCAGTTGAACAGTATGATTAGTAACTTTATAGGTTTCCTATGATAACTGATTATTGTGATTATTTGTTGTTGTGAACATGGGTAACCACCAGGTTTTGTGAAATTAAAGGAATAGTCCATTGTGGCATTCAGTGTCCTGGCATGCCCTGTACATTCGAAAGACAAAGATTGCTCTCTGGATATCTACAAATTTAATTGTATCCACAAAATTAATTCACAACTCATAATTTAACTGGTTTCTTATTTTCTTTCCAATCCTTCTCACTGAGCATCAAATGGTCTGTCTAAATCAATGTCAGTGTTTCTTCCTATTTTGAAGGAAATAATACTGTAACCTTTTCTCTCTTTGCCCTTCATTGCATACAACCATCGCAGCCAACCAAACCAATAATAAAAGACAATCCAAAACCCTACCGCTAATGCCAGACATCATGCTCTCTCACTTGGCAATTAATGTGACACCAGTTCATCGTTAAGGCTGAACATTTCTGAGCTACCTGCCAAACTTTCTAAGCTGTTTTGAATTTTTTTCTTCTGCTACATGATTAGTTTAAGTTTGCACACCATGTTTATTTAACTCTCGCTTTACAATAATACATTTTCGCATATACTGCAAAATATATTCAATTACAAATAAATATATAAAACCTTTTCAAACAGTTGAATCAAATAGGATGTGCTATTATTGTGCTATTAATCAAGACACAAAACATGTCTATGGATGCACAGATATTTGTCAATCAGTTGATGTTATGCAACAATGTCCCGATTGTAAGAGGCATGATTGTAACCTTTGACTTGTTAAGTCTAAAATTATATACAATTTGTGTCGTATTGTTTTCACCTCATCTAATATCCAGTATAGCTACCAGGTGCCACACAGACAGAAGCTAAATGGGCTGGATTTTCACTGGTATCTAAAGTGACAGTGACAGCAGTGCATTCCACAGCTTATGAAGGGTGCATGGGGAAGGATCTATACAGCAAACACATTGATCGAAGTAGGTCCAAAGATGCTTAATTTTATTGAAGTCCAAGGAATTGGCAAGTCAATGTAGTACTTGACTGTTTTAGTCACGCTGTTCCAAACAATGTCAGACATTTATATTCATGTGGCATATCAGATTGATGACTGCAAGAGCCCACCTGGCACAGGACAGCTAATATGCATGTATGGGTGTACATTATCTGCAAGGAGGTTTTCATAAACAAACAGTGCCTTTAACATGGATGCATTGGCCTAGAGAATGTAACAAAAATATTCCCTTGAGAATAATGCGACCACCACCAGCTTGTTCTCTTCCAGCAATGGTTGCAGTGTTTGTTTTCTGCTGTTTCCTGCCAAGCATGCCAAAAACTATACTTTTGTGAACGTAAAGGTTTTTTCTGACTATGCATCAATAAATCACCCCTTTAACCAATGACAGAAATTAGAAATACCCACAAATCAATTTCATAATTTTTTTTAAAAGTAATCAGGATAATGTGACTGTAATGAATAATGAAAACAAAATTGAAATATCATCACCATCCAATGTTAATTTTGGGGACTTTTTAATAGTAGCTGTTCAGTGTAATGTGAGGGTTACAGTTCCCATCACAACTAACATTATATTTTAATGCAATGTTATAACCAAACAACTGGTAAATCAGTTTAACTTTTATAGAATGAAACATATGTCTTCAACTTGAATGTTACACTTGGAAAGAGTGAACAATGCAACAATGTCGTCATGTAAAACATTCTGCAATACACATTCAAGTACTGCAGCAGAGTTAGATACCTACTTTATAGTTGGTGCTTATCTGTTAGTATTGTTATATCAGACGTAGAATCTGGCTCAGAAAAGTGTTTGTAATGATTTATTTATGTCTGTCTTTTGTTCTTGAGTTGGAAGGATTTAGGGCTGCCAGTAACAATTAGTGCATTATTATGCAGCCCATTCACTAATGCATAAATATTGGCTCTGCTTCCAATCTAATCCTACCCTCTCTGCGTTCAGCCTGGGAACTAAACAACATGGGATTATTTTTCTTAACAATGTCTTTGTATGTGTCAATTCAACACAATGTCAACATTGAGCTCTCAAAGTTCAACTCTTAGCTATGCTATGGACCAGTCTAGTACAAATGGGAAATGGGTACCCATTACCCATTTGCTGGATTGTGGTGAACAAGGGAAAAACACTCTGATAATTAGCACTAAGTGGGTATACAAACTGTACACCATGCCAACCCTGTCAACTCAATACTTTAATCGAAACCCTGTTCAGACACATTATAGATACATGCACAATAAGTATTGACATTTGACTAATATATTTCTACACCACACTACAATTCCAATACTATATATGTCTTTGCGGTGCTGAGAATGGTGTGTCAAATTGGTCTGGTTTTTGGAGGAGGTCACATTTGGATGGGGTGGGAAAAGGTGATAATGTGTGCATAGCAAGAGATGGTGCGCTGTCAGTAATTATGTCATGAATCCTGATTTTAATGTCATCAAATAAAACTGTTTTCCAAAAAAATGTGTGATAAAAGTAAAAAAAAAATTATGGATGCCGTTTAAATTAAAATCCTGGAGCCCAGTGGCAGTGGGGTAGCACAGTTTACTTCTATGTCACATTTAATGTACATTTTATTATAGGAATCTGAGTCCAATCAATACATTAACTCATAGTAGAAATGTAAAATGTAGAAGTAAAAGTAATAAACAACTTGTGTACACTGAATATAAGCATATTTGTGCATTGTCTGTTACAGATATTTGGCTACTATTCCATCTGACTGGATAGCATTTAAAAACATAGTCTTGTTCTGTATATCTTTAAGAATCTTCAGAACAAATGTTGTACTGTCTTTCTGCATGTGATATTTGATTTGGGTAGATGGTTTGAGCCTGATCCAGTTGATCTAAATATTGGGTAATACTATAAATACATACGAGAGGAAAGATTTCAATGTGATTAATAGACTTTTTACTGCTGATATAAAATGTGCAAGAAGTAAATAGTATGAATGAGGAAACCTGTGACTCATCAGCTACGCTCCCATACTATTTGAGAGTGTATAAATACATTCAACACAAAGTCTGGTATTTTAACAAATGGTTTTACCCGAGCTAAATATTTTTTTAGTATGTTTGTGTATGTTTTTAAATAAACATTTTAATTATTTAATAGGAAAAATATAATAGTTTACAGGATGATTCCATTGATACATAGTCTTCTATGCCATTATTATTTAATATTTAGATTTAGAAAAATAGGGTGTTCAATTATAAACACTGTTTATTACACTGTTTATATATCACTCTATATATACCTCATATCAATAGTACTTATTTTTTAATACTCTACTATTGTTTTATCCTGATGATGTTGGAGAAATGTATTTCTTTTCTTAATTTCCCTCAATGTGTCATGGTACATACTGTATTTGCTATACAGATCTGTGTATTGACAAATTGTGAAAATTGGCCTCTCCTCTATATTCATACTGCCCGGCTCATTGAAAAGATCAGTTGCAAACTGTGTTAAAGTTCAATCAGATTTCTAGTCAGGATCTGCCACTAAAGACCACTACAGAATTGCCCTGACAGCTAACTCAGTCTAAATTTGCCCACACCCAAAGAAAATAAATAAATAAATCTAGCATTTAGCCGACGCTTTTATCCAAAGCGACTTACAATGAGCAGACAGGGTTAAGGGTCTTGCTGAAGGACCCAGCAGTGTAACGGAGTGTAGCAGAGCCTGGATTTGAACCCCCAATTTCCCAGCCCAACGGTCGACCCACTAGGCTACACTGTCCAATGTAGGGTGTCTGTTCATCAAGGCAACATCTTAAACCACAGTTAATGGACATTTCTCAGTGTTATATTGCCACACCGAGGCACAAAAGCTTCAGAAATGATACCATGCAAAATTGACTAATTACAGCCTGCAGTTTTTTCGTGGAAGTCTCTTAACCCCTGATGTGATGTGATGTGTGTTCCAGGTAGTGGCTTTACTACGAAAATGGCCAGAACTGTCAGCCCTGAACGCACTGGAGCTGCTGGACTACAGTTTCCCTGACCCCCACGTCCGATCTTTTACCATCCGCTGCCTCGGGAAGTTGAGGTTCGTGCATTGAAACCACTTCTCTTAGGCTTTCAGCTGTGGCCTCACTATTACTTTAGTCCATGTAAACACTATATAGAGGTTTTTTAAAAATAACTTTATTGTGCGGCTTTGGTCATAATGTAAAGTAGAATGCAGAGCAGCAGTAACATTGACAGTAATTCGTATTTTTAACTTATGTAATTTCCCTTGTCTGGTGTTACTTTTAGCAGGCTTATATGAGTTTACACGCTACTGCAAGCCACAAACTTTAGCCGGCCCGGAATCTAATATGAACAAAAGTGAACATTTAAGTAGAAATACTAGGTAAAAGTTGAACCTTATATTGAGACTTAAAAAGCAGCAGACTATGATATGAATATAGATTTATGTGAGAAATCACAATAGTACTAAACAAAGTGAAAACATAACGTAGCATCATTAAAACCAGGGTGCATTATGGATCGTTTGGTTCTAAAATGGGTCCCTTTTCTTGTTGTCTGTATGCTCTCTCAACAGTGATGAGGAACTCTCTCAGTACCTTTTGCAGATGACTCAGGTTCTAAAGTATGAACCCTACCTGGACTGTGATTTGACTAGCTTTCTCTTGGAGCGAGCTCTATCCAACAAAAGGATCGGTCACTTCCTGTTTTGGCATCTCAGGTAAGTTCTTTTGCATTGCAGAATTGATCTCGTTTTTATTTGGTAAATTCATATAAATAACAGCCTGGTTTTAATAAAGGTCAGAAATGCACGTGTCTTCGGTCAGCCTGAAATTTGGCCTCATCCTGGAAGCGTATTGCAGAGGAAGTATCTACCACGTGAAGAGCCTCATGAAACAAGTCCGTACTTTGTAATTATTTTCTTTATATTATAGTTGAGTCGTTTGGGTTATTTAGCTATAGCTATTTATACAGTTGCATCTTAAAAAAAAACCTTAGTCATCTGTTTGAAAGAGCATTTGTGTTATGTTACAAGGTTACATGTGAGATAATTTATCATGATATGGAGAACTCAGCAACGGAGTTTCCTAAGAACCGATTCCTGGCACATGCTGTGTTAAATATTAAATCAACACTCAGTGTTTTAGTGCTTAAGCGTGAGTTTTTTATTACCTTTAAGGTCAATCTACAGTACATTATACATATACGT
>JAOTRQ010090269.1:0-10841 GCA_028565875.1 Hoplisoma paleatum
CGGCATTAAAGGTAAAACTTCACAAATATGTATCCCGGTCTAAATGGTATTTTTAGTCGACTATTAGTTGATTAGTTAGAGTAAATGACGACCACTGGTCGACCAACAAAATCCTTGGTTGTGGACAGCCCTAGTGGTGACGGATGAGGCAAGCGTGCATAGGTATTACCATCCCATATAGTTATAAATGGGACTAAATATATTATGTCTAGTGTTCGTCACAGCTAACAGAAAGTGTTATTTTTTGTGTGTCATGTGAAAATTGTGGTCATTATGGGAAGCAGCAGTATGTCCCTATGCTTATCATGTGAAAGTAACAATGAAACAATCATGAACCATGAAGTTATTTCCTCATCGTATATTAAACATGGTGTAAAATTGTTGAGAGTATTGCTATCAGTATTCTATTCAAATCTAAATAGAATTACCTTGTTTTACATTTTTGCCATTTCATATAGCATTTCCTTTTCTAAAACATCTGAGCTTCATTCGACTTTTTAGCCTGTAAATCACAGTATCAATGACCCATTTTTTCATATATATTTTATGTTTCGGTGTGAACAGTGTGAGTTTATTGCAGTGCCTTGGCACAATAATGCCTGAAAAGTATTGTGTAAATGTAATTACTCTTCTTTACATTTTCAGCATTTAGCAGATACCTTTATTCAAAGCGATTTACATTATACAGACTGATCTATTAGGGCATTGCTCAAAAGCCTAACAGCAGCAACCTAGCTGTAGGGAGGTTTGAACTGGCGTCCATTGCAATAGAAGTCCTGTTCCCTAGCGACTATACTACAGCTGGCCCAGCTTGTAGCGTTTTCTGTCCAGTTTGTGGACAGTGATGGGGCGTTATTGTCCTAGTTACATGTTGGCTAAGTACCAACTGAAAGCATTTACATCCGTGTGGAAATTTCTCCCCAAAAAGATATGAGCTTTTCTTCTTTTTCAATTCTAGATACATCCGGTTTCATCTTGGTGAAAGCAATGTAAACATTGCTTTAGTGGTAATCATTTTATTCATTGATTTGCTCTCAATTTGTATAAAAACAAACTTTGTTCAACTTTCGGCATTTCCGGTCTGTACGCAGGATTATTTATCTCACTGAATGTAATTTCATAACTTATTTAAGATTTTATCATTTAAATGTAACACTTTGTTTTATTATAATTCTCTTGGTTGGCAGATTTTCCTGGAACATTTTAGGAACTACCTTATCAGTTTGTGTGGCAGAGCACAGCAATCTTCGTGTTTCACATCAAGTTCTGTTATCCAAAACCTCGATACCTCGGGCATTAATAGACAGGCTAAATGGTCTTATCTTTTTGTTGTGGGATTTGTCGAATCATGAAATAGATACGATGTAAGTCATCGCTCTCTCTGTCAGTTTTTTTGCTTTTCTGGTTACTTGGTCACAAGAGAATTCTTTTTGCCACAATAGATTATTTGTTATATTGATTTGCCATTGTTTTTGTGCCCCATGCTCTATTGTGAAAGACTTTTATTTATCCTGTGACATTATAGTGACATAGTTTCATTTGTTCCGATTCTGAAAAGGCCTCACAACCCAGAGTGTTTTATATTGACCAATCTTAGTTTCTAGTTAGACCTGCTGTGAACCGATAATGTATCATGTTAAATATCAAGCATTTGTAGAGATCAGATGATGAAGATCCTTAGAATAAATAATCAATTGAATTTGAATAAAAGATGGAGATGTTGTGTACCTCAAGTAAACAGAATGTGTATGGACTTGTTTTTGCATGTCGCCAGGAGCCAAGTTCCTCCCGAGAAGCCAATTATTCTCAGTGTGTTTCATTATAGGCTGATTAAGATGGTAATGAGTGTATAATAGTTAGCCATGCTAACCGCTCTCCAGACAGTGTTGGTTTGCCAGCTGACTTGTTAATAACTTAATAAGACAAAGCGTATAGCTTGAAACGGGCTTTCTCTATGACCCAGAAATAAATTGGTTCTGAAGAACAAAAGGAGCGTCTCTGATCACCACACCGTGACCATTTTAGACATCAAGCACAAGGCCATGCAGCTGCTAGCTGGCATCTTGCTCTGGGGCTTATTAAGAAGGTTTATTATTGCATTTTCTATTTGAGTCAAAGCAAGCCTTTTAATTCACGAGAACAATCTGCTAGTTTTTGCAGTGCATGGCAGTTGTGACATTGAAAAATCTTCACTGTCTCCAGTGTGGCTATTGTGAAATCTAGTGTGAAACTTGTTGTGTGTTATGCAGAGAAGTGATTCGGTTAAGCCAGTCGTGTACATAGGGTGACCATTTATCATAAACAAATCTAATGGGAGCGTTTACATTTACCTGTACAAAAAGTATTAAATTGTCTTTGGCGATTAGAATTAAACTTACCATGGATAAAACAATTCACAGTACCAAGTATAAAATGTACTTCTACAAGGTTTTTGAGTCAATCCTGTAACATGACTCGTAGGGATGTCACAATCCACGATACTCATGATGTCATATGATTCATGACACTGGGTTGATGATATGATTCTCTCTCTCCATTTACTTTTTTTAAAACATGAAACTTGGATTGCCACGATTTTCTTAAATGTAATCATTTATTGCTTTTTTTTTCTAGGTTATTGTAATTTTGTTTATTTAGTTGGATTGTAATTTTGGTTACATTAGTGGTTGGATGTGATTCATCGGTTTACAACGTTATATCAAACAGTCATGGGCAGTTTTGTATTTCCAATTCTTGTCAACTTGTCTTTACTGGTAAAGCGGTAGTGTTACCCACTGAGATGACATGCCTCTTTAGGGATGTCTTTAATCCACATTTAGAGACATTGGCAATGCCCGCCAGGCTGATGTGAACTTGCTGGACCTAATTTGTTTTGTTCTACATTTATACTTTAGAGTTGAAACTTTAGACCTCTCTTTAGGAGTGGCCAGAGTGTATCATATAAGCCATATTATTGATTTGGCATAGTTTTTACAACGGCTACCATCTAACCCTGTCTTTTCATTTGAGCTTGTGACTGGCACTGCAGTAGTTTATGCATTATGCTTCAGGACTTCATGTTCTGGCCAGAGCTTCTGGAGGAAACCCACACAGACGCTGAGAGAACTCAATGTAAAAGGACTCCGACAGCCCCACCTAGGAACCTAATCCTGGACTTTTTTGTGCTACCATGCCATCTAAACTTCATAGCCAAGTATTGCATAATGTTTTAAATTGCACTGTATGTTGATCTTACTTTATTACTTTTTATTGACAAGGTTTTTTCCCCCACAAAGGGCCTATCATTCTATCACTCATCGTACAGCAGGAATACACTAAAGAAGGTGCTTTTTCAGTATTGATTCATATCACTCACATGCAGTCATGCAGTGGTCTTCTTTAGATTTTCTACATTATTCGCTCAATCCTCTTTTGCATTCTCACCCATTAGACTGGCCAAGCATTGTCAGTTTTGCAACACTGTCATATGCAGCATGAAGTAATTCATTGCCACAATGCTTACTGTTTCTCCTCGAGGAGTCGAGGAACAAGTTAGGCTCTTGTAGTTTTTAGCTGATTGATATTGAACAATGAATGATTTTAAATGCTGGATCAGAAACAAAACATTGTTAGATGTGACATAACTACAAATTCTGCTACACACTCCGTTGTTTTGTATGCTCACCCTTGTGGCCCCAATTTTTTTGGGGGTGCTGGTCAGAGGCTCTGTGGATCGGGTTTACATCACATCACATTGGTATCGATTCGATGCAGAAGTATAGGTTGACATTTTACAAATGAATGACAAGAGCACTATACACAGTTGGGTTTTCTTATCCGCTATAAAATACAAGCCTGTGAACTTGTGTTGATTTGCCTCAGAAAAGGCTCAGGATGATATTCAGACAAATGTGTAGGTTCAATGAATTGTAAAATTTTTGTGGTGCACAGCTTCTTTAAATAGGGTTTGATTCTTGGTGCTCTGCATTTGTTTTGGTCTAGAAATTACAGCTTAGATTATGAATACTTGTGTACTGTGCCAGGCAGGCTGTTTGGTTTAGGGAGTCATAACATGACCACAAAGTGATTTCTGTGGAGACGATTGGGAGATCAGATGCTACAGATAGTCTAACTGCAACATTAAAATTATTGTGTTGGATTAGAAATTATATAGATCTTATATTACTATGTGCAGTTCAGTATAAGCGTTTTACAGGAAATCTCTTGATTTAATAAGGAACAAGGTGGTAATGAGGAAGATGATTTGATGTTCCTCTTACATAGCAGGAACCTGGTCTTTTCATACCTGCTGCTTGTCCTAACTCTTTAATCCCACATGCAAAACACATAAAACAAAAACACATAGAGGAGGTTACTGAAAAACAAGCACCAATTCTGAGTGATCGAGAACAACGTTCCCCATGTTGGAAGGCTTTATTTTCCTGTATGGCCGTGACGGGTGACAGCTATGTATAAACGACCTCGAAGTGTTTTCACTGCTTGTTCGGAAGTGTCACACCTGACCAGTAGATGGTACCAACATGGTACCACATATTATGTGAGCATATGAAGAGGGGGCGTCCGTGGCTTAGTGGTTAGAGAACTGGGTTTGTGTTTGGAAGGTTCCCAGTTTGATTCCTACAGCCCACAGGTCATGACTGAAGTGCAATTGATCAAGGCACCAAACCTTTAACTGCTACCCGGTGCCACAGATTTTTAACACTTGATGACCTTCATTGTTGGTTTTATTTCAGTTAGTTAAAATGTCAGAGGAATTGAGTGGTTTACGATTAAGCTGTTAAGTTAAATAAATAATAAAGTGCTGACAAAAAAAAATCTTTAAAAATCTGATTCTGATTTTCACAGTCAAAACATTCTCTAAATAGTTTTCATTTTTGTTTTGTCGCATAGTTCTAATTATCTGCTAATCTGTGAGCTTGTCGAGACGAAAACACCTAGCAACATAACGTTTGAGCGTTTAGTATGTTCTGTCTGTAGTTTTGCATCAGTCAGCCAGTCGAAGGGTCATCTCCAGCCACCCCCTGTTGTAGATCATTTTTGTCTAGACTGAATAAACCACTGACTCAAACATGTATCTGAGCGATTATTAAGTTATTATTGATGCTTGTTCGGAAGAGATAGTGTGTTAGGTTGGGCCAGTCATAGCCTACTGTTTAGGATACAGGGCTAGTAATTCAAAAGACACCGGTTTAAACATTAGCAATGCTAGGTTGCTGCTGTTGGACCCTTAAGCATGGCCCTTAGCCCTCAATTGCTCAGACTCTATACTGTAACTACTATAAGTTGCCATAAAGGTAGATGAAGTGACTGCTAAATGCTTAAAATTAAAATATTTGGTGCATTCTTTAGCTACTTTTCTGTCACTCTTATCAGTAGAGATCATCACAGTAAGCAAAGCTTATCGGTGGAGTCAGTAAATGAAAATGAAGCCCAGGTAATGCAATCTGTATCTTCCATAGATTAGGGAATGTTTCTGTCCGTCTCAGATTCTGTTCTCTGGTTCGGAACAAATGCAACGCTTCCTGTTCTTCCGGATCACCACGCAGCTGTGTGGCTATAAATACAAATCTGTGCAGTCTGAAAAAGCCATCAGCATGCACACAAAACTGGCATGCTAAACTAAATATTGTCTTCAAGAATATAGGGCACCTACCCAGCACATGGGGTTGTAGTGTATGTGCATTTATTATTATTTTTATTAGATTGGGACCTAGTACCTGAACCACATGTGGTTAGAACAAGCAGGAACACGTTACTGTATTTGCTGCAAGTTTGATGTTCTTTATACCCATTTGGCTTTGGGGCACCCACATTACCCACACTGTTCAAGTTCCACATGTTTAAATGATCTGTGTTCTATCAGAATGTGCTGCATGTTTGATCAGTCGAAAGGGAGTTCACCATCACTGTCAGGACAGCATCAGTGCGTTAAAGTAAGAAAGCAGACGTTGTCATCAGCATCTAAACGTGATGTCATTTAAAATCTGCAATGCCTGTTTTATTCTCATCGCTGTGAAGTTCAGGAAGATTCGATCGTCTTAGGGGGCCGTAGCTACTGATTTAATCCTGCCAGTCATAAGAGGATAAGAAATACTTTTGCTTCAATAGTTGGCTAAATAAAGAAATATATGACAAAATAAGACATGAATGCACATGTTTCTAAATTTAACAAGGCTTCAATAATTGTAAACAAAAATGCAACATGCTATATAGAATGATCACTGTGCCAGAGTAGTTTTTTGCCCTAAGTTTTTTGTATTTTGAAAGCAGAGTTATTTGTATTTAATTTTATCTTAGTATATGTGTCCTAAAAATGCAGACTTAAGGATTTGTGTTTCTCAATAGTTTCTATTCACTTTCTGCAGGACCGATTATTTACAGGCTAGATTATTGAACTAATAAGACCAAGACTTAATCGTTTGTTTGTATTACTTAAAGTGCCGCCAGTTGTTTCTCCATCATTCTGAAAGCCTGTTGTTGTTGTTCTGTGTGTCCATATGTGCAAAACACACTTCTGACCTTCATATATACATGCTTTTGATTAAAAACATGAACATAACATGAAAATAATGACCGCTATAGAGTTCTGTCATGTGTGCATCATGTTTCTAAAAAGTGCCGATTTTTTTTATTAGCCATTTGGGTTTTTGGTTTATTTAATTGCAAACTCATTCATTTTTAAAATGAAGTATGTTTTTAGGTTTCACACATATTGGGTGCATATGTTTTTTCCAGAATTTTTAATTACTGGTAAACATAATTACTGGGTTTTTGTTTTCAGCAGTTCAGCTGTTCCACCAGAAAGGAAATCGTTAGATTGTAAAACTATTTTTGTTGTGATGGTTAAATTTGGTTTACAATTATGAAAGTACACTTCTTTATATGAAAAGCGTTCTGTTGTTGATTAGTATGTTTTTTATTGCTTTTTGTAAACTGACTTTGCTCATTCTTTTGTCTATTATTAATAAGATTCATTTTGTTTAGCTTTTGTTTATGCATTTTCTGCCTCCAATTTAAGAGGCTGCAACGTTTGCGTTTTGCATTAAGCCGGGTCAAATGTGGTTCAGTGTCCGTTTCAGAGGTAGCTTATGTCTAAAATGATGGATTGACTTTTTGTAGCACCAGAACCTCCTGCTGTTTAAAGTGAGTATCGATCCATCTTGAAGAAATCATCGATATGAATTGATTTTCCAAGTGAATCAATTCGTATCGATTTTTTTTTCAGCAGTGGATTGGGCATGAGGCACACCGACTGAAACACAGTCCAAAAACAATGAGGCACCCCTAAACACACACAACACACACACACCCCCACACCTAACTATAGGTCAATGTTTTCTTTAATTAACCCTTGATTGCCAATCCTGGATTCCAAACCCAGTACCTTCTTGATTTAAGTGCTAACAATGTTTATATCTTTTATAAACAATGCACACATTTAGCCGCTTTACTTTTAGATGTTTACTCAGAAAATGCTGTTTAATTTTTGAAACTTGCCTTGATATGGAAACATTCAGTTCTTTATCCAATACTGTTTAAAGTCCCACCTGCTGAAAGGAATGCAGAGCTATCTAAAGGTATCCGTGATAGCATCATGAATATTTCACCTTTCGGCTTTGTAGTGTGACTGATGAATGGTGCATGTCTGGGCCTGACCTATTGTTTGCGGTGTGACCCAGACTTTGAGCCTCGGTATGTCAAACGGAGATCGAGCGCATCTGCAGGTCAGGTGTGCTACCTGAGCGTGAGCGAGAAAGATGAGATATCCACGGAGGCAACAGGAGATAATAAATCAATGGCTACAGGGTGTAGTTTAGGAAATGAGAATCCGTAACGGCGGCAGGGAACAAAGAAAGGAGAGTTAAATAGAACCTGACGCTCACAGTGCAGGAGATCATCGTCTCTGGCTTTTGATTTCCGTTCCACTTATGTTGCTTTTAAATTTAAGCTGTTGGCTTTTTTTTTTTGACCGAGTAGGACCATACCTCACCCACCCTGATGCATGACTACCAGATTCACACAGACGCCTCTAGTTTGGCACGCAGGAACCAGCCAGCCAGAATTGTGCTCCACCCCAAACATCAAACACATTTTAGTACAATGTCCTACAATTCACCCATCAGAAATCATTTTTATTTGAACTTTTTATAAAGTCTTAATATAAAACACACAATGTTTTACTTTTTTCACCACTTTTTATACCCTCCATTTAATCCAATCCGTGCAGTAAAACACATTTATGAACTCCAGAGCAAACACTGAGGGGCAGCAGTGAGCACACTTCGGAGCTGTGTCCAGGGGGGTGGGCTACTCTTGCCACGGCCAATAGAGGTTCAGAAGTACCTTGAACAAGGACACTTCAGTCATGGCCTGTTGACACTTTCAATCAAACCGGCAACCTTTCGATTACAAGCACAGTTCTCTAAGCACCTGGGTATTACTGGTGCTACCTCATTCTTCTGTCTGAAATGTGAGGAAATGGTGGATTTCTAATGTTTGATTGGTTAGAATAGAACTCAATTGTCAGTCCATGTTCAGTGGTGCTCAAATTTTTTTATTTGGGGTTAAAGTTTAATTTGTGTTATGCGATATTTGAGTGATATATTGTTTTTATTTGTCAGTAAAACACTAAGGGGCAGCACATTTACTTAGTGGTTAGCACTGTCACCTCAAACTAACAAGTCTCGGGTTTGATTCGTAGGTAAGGTCATTCAGGGCTTTTTGTGCATAGTTTGCATGTTTTCCTTGTGTTTGTGGGTTTCCTCCGGGCACTCATGGTTCCTCCTGCAGTCTAGAAACTTGTAAGTAAGATGAATTAAAGATAAAAAAATAACTTTAACTGTGTTAGATGTGACCTATGTGGTGATCGACCGTTTCCTGACATGAATGTTGCCTAAAAGTGCAAAACATGATGTTAAAAGGGCTAAATGAATTTAAACACCACTGTTTCTTTAAATGCTCATTGATTTCCATGATTGATTGAAATGAATGTGAGATAGTAACAAAAATATCTTATAAATATAATAGATGAGGCTTGGATGAGGTAATGTAAACTCTGGAATACAGAAAGTTAAGCAACTGTTTAGTTTTTTATTTATATTTTAATAAATGTTGCCGTAATGCAGATAGGCAGTTAGTGTTTGGTGTAATAGTTGTACTTTTGTTTTTGTAGATCTTTCACGTAACCGGTTGTCTGAATTGCCAGTGGAGGTGTGTATGTTCGTGTCCTTGGAGAATCTGAATCTATACCAGAACTGCATTCGCTCACTACCAGAGAGTCTCGTTAACCTCCAGGCCCTAACATACCTAAATATCAGGTAAAATTAATTCATCGTTATTTGTATTATTATTGTTTCCACTGGTACTAAATCATCATGCTTGATGTGTCTTCACAGCCGAAATCAGTTGTCCACTCTGCCCACTCACTTGTGCAGTCTGCCCCTAAAAGTCCTGATAGCCTGCAACAACAAACTTGTATCTCTTCCCGAAGAGCTCGGCCAGCTCAGACAGCTGACCGAACTGGTACGTATCGGTCCGGGGACATTAAACCCCCACTCATATGGTTATTATACATATTATTTTGACCACTTGTTACTTGTGACTGCAGCAGGGAGTGTATATGAGCAGGTTGATCATTTTTAAAGCAGGTTGATCATTTCATGCACCAGAGGTATTTAAAGAACGATGGGGTGAGAGTGCAGCACTTTGGCAAGCATTATTATTTTTAGCAAATTCATGTTCAAGGAGTTCCAGATCATCTAACCTTCTAAAGCGGAGCAGGTCACTATTATTTTCTCCAATCTATAGCACCATGTGGTGACATTGACATTCGAACTGGGAAGTTCCGACTCTAGTAATGGTGAAATCTTACAAATGTTGTTAAGTTTCACCATTTTGAGAAACAATTTCTAATTTGTTTCAAAATTATTCTCCATTATTCACATGTCTGTGAGCGAGAACCTGTTTTGGAGCATTCCGGGGGCAGTTTGCTTTAGATCATTTCACTCGAGTATTTTGATTGTTTCAGCTGCCCATCTTCTCATTCCACTTTTTTTTTCTTTTTATATTTTGTGTAATATTTTAGGATGTGAGCTGTAATGAAATCCAGACTCTTCCTGCTCAGGTCGGCCAGCTTGAATCTCTGCGTGACCTGAACATTCGACGAAACCACCTGGCTCGCTTACCTCCTGGTAACATCATTACATCTAACAAACGTTAACATGGCCTGAAGGCAGAAAGAAGTATGAAAGTCCCCCTCACATGTAGTTAAGAATTGAAAGGCAACGTCAGTTACATTATGGATGTACTGCTACAAATCTGAAAAATACTGGAATAAATGTAAAAACACTTCGAAATTTGATCTGAAGTGTCCTGACTCATTTGTAAAGACATGTATGTTTTATTCATAGGATTTAGATGAGTTGTAAATTAAGATAATCTCCATGGGTGTGTTCGCCTAGACAGTCGTCTCACTAGATCAGGTGCTATTAAGTCATCACCTTAATTGTCGGGTTATTCGAACACGCTACTTCGGCATGTTTTGTTACTAAGCTAGCACGGGTAGCATCGTACCGTTTAACAAAATACGGTGCCTCAGTGGTTAGCATTAAGCTAACAGCGATAAATTATTGATTCACAGGATGACATTAAATGCTGCCTGGATAGTCAGCTCCCTCCATTTTGAACACAACCTCTGTATGCAAATGCAAAACAAACATTTACATTTTGTAAACTTATTTACATTTAATAACTTATTTGCATTTAGGGCGGCACGGTGGCTGAGTGGTTCAGCACTGTCGCCTCACAGCAAGAAGTCCCGGGTTCGATCCCCGGGTTGGGCT